>AWUE01012254.1:0-62202 GCA_001974825.2 Corchorus olitorius
AAAACAACAAATTATGATCTGATTGATATAATTATTTTACTTTTGTTGAAGTCATTGTCTTGGATTCTTGATCATGATCTTTGGGTGTTCATTAAAATTTTATACAGTACACTTTGTCGTCCGTTTTGTTTTGTTTTGTTGGCTTGATTTATCTTTGGTGGTTGCACTGTATTTGGATTTATAGCCCCATAATTAGCCCTCAACTCAAACCTTTTTAATTAAGCTGATAACATTATTATTTTCTCCAAAATATCTTTCCATTTCTATGTTCCTACATATTTATTTACACAAAATAGATTGAACTAGCTCTAAACTATTTATGGTCGGTGAAACATACGGATAGGCATGACACATATTAAACATTTTATAGATGAAAATGATAATAATGAAATATATTTGTTTTAATGCTGCAAAAACTAAAAAATTAACAATAAAAACTTTAGTACTGTTGGTTTACTTAATTATTTGTGGAAAAGGTTTTGTACTACTTGGAATATTTATTCCCACTTCCAAGCAAATAAAGCTGAATTCCAAATTGGCTTTCATTTGGTACTGAAATCATCCAGCATAAATTCAATCAATTCATTCATATTTTTTAATCAATTCCCAATAGTAGTAAATCAAGAGTCTCTGGACTATTCTATTCTCCCCATTTCTGTTCATTTGTCTATTTTTCTTTTCATGTAAGATGCTCAATTGGTAAGCCATTTTACATTAAAAATGTATATTTTGGTGCAATTTGGTCCATCTATAATGCTTGGCTAGATAAGAATATCTCCCCCTCTCAAGATAAAAATAATGCCATTCATTTTTTTCTTCTTTCTTTTGCAGTGAAAGAAAAGTGTTTCTGTTTCGAGAAAAGGGGTTGTGATATATGGGAAGGCCAAGACAAATCTAATGGAAAAAGATATTTGTTTTGTTTAGTCCTGTGTTGTGCCTATGAAATGAAAGATGTGTTGTGTAGTTAACATTATTCAAGATTGTAGTAATTTTCAAGGGAAACGCCAGATGAGGGTATCTCGCTATACGTTTGGCCTTTTTCCACTCATTTCCTTTCAACATTTGATTAAATAATGGTACTATAATATATCATATATCAAAGCTCAATGGTATTTGTTCCAACTTTTTTTCCTTCATTCAATTATAACCAGAATCTTTCTACCCTTCTCATGCTTGAATGGTCACAATTCATAACTTCTTGCCACATTTAAATGCGTCCCCCCCTTCTTTAAGTTTTAAGCATCTTTTGAGTTTACACTCCTTTTTAAAGTGTGAAGTCCTAGCTAGCTATAGCTTACAGTTTGTTTCATTATGGAAGTGATTTCGGTTTCGGAAGAGGCTTCAACTTACGACAGAGCAAAGGAAGTGAAAGACTTTGATGACACTAAAGCCGGTGTTAAAGGACTTGTTGATTCTGGTGCTGTCAAGATTCCCAAGTTCTTCATCCATCCCCTTGAAAACCGGGAGAAACCCAATGCTAGTAGTACGGTCTCTTTTCAAGTTCCGGTGATAGATCTGGAAGGCTTCGAAGGAAACCGACGGAAGGAGATTGTGAATGGAATCCTGGTGGCAGCGGAAACATGGGGTTTCTTTCAAGTAGTTAACCATGGAGTTCCTCTTTGCATTATGGATGACATGCTGAAATGTGTACGACAATTCCATGAGCAGCCAAAGGAAGTGAAGATGGAGTGGTACTCAAGGGATTGTAAGCAACCTGTTAGATATTTCAGCAATGGAGATCTCCTTGTAAACACAAGAGCTGCAAATTGGAGGGATTCCTTAGCATTTGAATTCAATGATGGCCAACTTGACCCTCAGCTTTTCCCTACAGTATGCAGGTAATATAAAAAAACTGCAAATTTTAAGAACAGATTCGAAAATTCTTCGATTATAACTTTTCTACTCACAGGGAAGCTGTAATTGAATACATAAATTACATGATCAATCTACGAAAGACGGTATCTGAACTACTATCAGAGGCTTTGGGGCTTCATAGAGACTACCTTGCCAGCATAGGATGCATGGAAACCGAGTCACTGGTGTGTCACTACTACCCAGCTTGCCCTGAGCCAGACTTAACACTCGGTGCGACCAAACATTCAGACCCATCTTTCCTTACCATTCTCCTTCAAGAAAATATCAGAGGCCTGCAAGTTCTTCATCAAGGTAACTGGATTGACGTTCCTTTTCTACCAGGCGCCTTTGTAATAAACATCGGCGACTTCATACAGGTATATACTATAGTCATAGTCATATTATTATCACAAGCATGCACTATTTTTCATCCCTAGACTGGGATTCAGTATTGACAAGTTAGGATTTCTCATTTTCTCCTTTTCTTAGCTCGTCACCAATGACAAATTCAGAAGTGTGGAGCATAGAGTGCTAGCAGGAGAAGCACCGAGGGTATCAGTGCCATGTTTTTTCTATCCAAGCACAGCAAATAAACTAAAACCATATGCACCAATAAAAGAGCTTCTGACAGAAAATAATCCACCTATATACCGAGAAACCCATATCACTGAATATATGGCCCATTTCAAGTCCAAAGGTCTGTTAGGAAACTCAAACCTTCCTCATTTTAAATTGCAATTGCAATAACTTCATGATGCAATGATAGCACATGATCATCAATCTGAGAAGCCCTAATCTAAAGTAGTGTGTAATTTAGCTAATTATGATGGTATAATCTATTAAGTCCAGTTTTCTCTCTCTTGTGCAATGGCTCCTTTAATGGTGAATGTTAAAGTCAACATGTTCATAAGTAGAGAACCAAGGAAGCCCAAATTTGAATATTATCAGCACTCAGAATACAAATAACTGATGATTTCTAACATAAACTGGGAAAGGAGGGAAGAAAATGGTAAATGGCATTCGCACACATTATGAATAACATAAGCAAGAAACTCTTCACAAAATGTTTCTGAAGTATGCTCTGTCTCCTTTTCCCCTACTTAAATTAACTTTTAGGGGATGGGGAGACAAAGACGAGGCAAAAACCATAGAGAAAAAAAAATCACAAACCACTCACAATATTTTACAATAGGTGCCACTATGACTGCCTCCAAGGGTGACAAGCCTTTGCTGCTAGCTTGTAGCCTTGGATTGCAAAATTTGGACAAGTGACCATAAGATATCCATTCTATGCATAACTCTATTGCTCTGTCCCTGCAATGATTTCAGATTTGGAAAGTTGTTTAAAAATTGAGAAACAAAGTTTTGAGAGGATTAAAAAATGGCATGATCTGGCACTTATCTACAAATTAGCACAAAATCCTAGGATTTTCTGGCTAGCAATACTAAACTAATAAAAATGAAAATTGAGATGTCCAAATGGTCCTACTGAAAGGCAATAATTCGAGCGTAGATTTATGCCTTAATATGCCAGATAATTCATCATGGAGAAGAAATCCTACCTCAACCACGAAACATATCCAAGTCTTATCACCATGTGCTTCTGTAACCCCTTTTAAGATTGTCAAGCCCAAGCTTCTGATGGCCTCAGCAATTTCAAGAAAATGACTACATTCCTCACACAACATCTGCAAGGATCAAGAAAATTACTTTCGACACCAAATAAATAAGTAACAAATGAAATCTCAACTTTGACAGACTAAAAGCTACAATGGTCATCATATTTTCAGATTCCCGCCCTGTCTTGTCCACTAACTCTTTCTAAATTCTTAAATAGTGCTGATACCAGTTGAATAATGTTGATGATTTTTTTAGCTAATCTACACTAAGCAGTCAATACACAAAGAAAACCATAAACTTAGCAAACGATGACATAATGATGGCAAAGCAAACAATTCCCATGAACCAACACAGAACAAGTAGTACACACCTCTACAAGCATCTGCCCATTTTTGTTTATATTCTCCACTACTATGGAGCAAACTTTTAGATGGCTTCCCACTTCAACCGCCCAGCTTGATCCTTGTTCATAATTGGCTGATCCAACCATGCCAGCTCCCTTGTGATGCATCTAGAAATTCAGCGATAAGATGTCAAGAGACCAAACAAAACATAGTATGCTCCCCAGTCATCAGCGTTTCCACTACATCTAACTTATTCTACATCAACATTGACCAGAATTAACTTGTTCCATATCAATATCAAATTCAAACATTTTTTGCAATAAGGGCGGCTTAAAAAAATATGACTACTTGATTTCAGTTACTATTCAGTAATTATGTTGCCATTTATTAAGACATACAACACGAATCTATACGCATATATATCATGATAGGTTCAAGCCCAATAAATAAAATTCCAAAGAAACTTAAATGAGATAATCTGATCCCTATGCCCCAATACAATATATCATGGAAATCCACTCAGTTTCTAAGATTATTTACTAGTAAACTGCCTTGATCTTTACCTTTGATTCAGCACATTTACTGAGCTTGTCAGCATGCTTAGTGATGCCTTGCAGAAAGACCATGTGCTTGATTGTGCGCTCTAGCAATGAATCAATGCTGCACTGCAGATTTTTCTTGAAATTTTAGTAAATTGACATACACAAGGATGTAAACTGCAACCATCAGAATCCTACAACAAGAAAATACCTTTGCTCCGTTGGGTACAAGCTCCCTTAGCTCCTTAATACGATCTTGAATCAGTTGTCTGTCCCTTGGCCTTGGCCTGGGATTTTCACCAGGTTTAGCCCTCTTTTTGCTGTTCTTAGCTGGCTCTGAAGACCTCTCAAACTGCTCACTGCAATTGCTAGGGCAAGTAGAAGAAAATCCTTTTGAAGACATTGCACCACATAACTCTGATGAATTCAGGCAGTGTTGTGAGTTATCTTCCACAAGAGAGGACTGGTTAATTGAATAACCTGAGGAATTAATGGTATGCTTTGTTTGGGTTGAAGGCTCTGGTGTATGTCCAGTTGTCAGCATTGAAGGTGCTGATCTGGATAATGATCTCTCACTTTTGATATCACTGCCACTATGGCAAACATTTGCTACTACTGCTTCCAGGAGATTCTCTGAACCAGATTCGAAAGTCAACTGGCTGCAGCTCATTCCCTCTAGCATTCCGAAATTAGATCCAGCTTCCATATTCTCTGCCCCCAAATCAGCATAGATACTCTTTCTCATAAATGATGGTCCCAGTGCTTCAAAAAGCTCACAGCCAGCAGAAAACTTTAAGGAAGTATTCATGGGGTCTAAGTCACTTAAACCATTTTGATTCCCCAACTTCTTCAAGTCCTTTGGAAATTTCATGTCGGAAGATTCAGGTATGTCCAACACCTCATGGTGGTAAGAACTCAAGCTACCCAACTTAACTGTATCACTATGTGAAGAGCAAAGGGAGTTTGAGGAGAAGTATGCAGGATCAACTCCATACTGTTCAGATTGGGGTGCAACATTTAATAAATTTATACTACCCAAAGCAGGATTGTTCGCATAGACATTGTCTGGTTCCAAAATGGAATGCTTCCACCCAGTAGTCTCCCCTTTATATGCCCCATTGTTTATCAGATTCCTCCCTAACTGATTTTGATGCTCCAAATTAGAAATATTTGGCCTTGGTGTCAGTAACTTAGCACTCTCATCACTCCCTGCTGAGGATAGCTCAAGTGCGTCATGCTTATTTCCCACTTTGGTTGCCTCTATGGGACGATTACTGGAAAGTGGAAGAACGAAAGAACTATCGCTGTACTTTCTGGAATATGAAAACTCAGGCAACAAAACTTCTGGCCCTTGCTTGTCTACAGTTTTATCTAAAGGAATTACATCTGGATCTAAAACTTTTGTAGGTAAATCTGGCTGCAAAATGAAGAGACGAAAATATCATTAAAGCTAAAGTATACTGTTGGCCCAAACATAGGGAAATTACAAAAACATTCCATTACATGTACCTCTAATTTTGTGCGAGGTGCATATAATAGATGCTGGCATGTAGGACAAGAGAAAGACTGAGGTGAGAAATATACCTGAAATAATGAACCCTTCATGCTACATTCTATTGGACTAGCAATATGCTCTACAGAAGAATCTTGAAGAGCAGAAAAAACATCTCTGATGTGACTCACAAGCTTCACATCCTCATATACCTGCCCATTCAAAAAGATAAATACAAGTATAGACTATGAGTTCGCTAAACTAGAACAAGTAACAACACACTATTACTGATGATAATAACTGTCAAATCCAGAAAAAAAAATATTTGGAGTGTATTACATACAACCATATGGAATTGGAACATAACTAAATTCCCGGATGATGTGAAGTGTTGCAAACCAACTAATTGGCATCAAATTAGAAAAATGCTAGGATTGTTACTTGTTAGGACATAGTTTAAGTATCATGTTAAAAAATGCCTTTAACAAATTAAGTCATCAACAACATTTCTAACCTATGATTTCAGGGTACTCGACCCAAAGTAAATGAAAAGTGTAGAGATGAGAATTCTTGATAAACAAATCATAGAAACAGATATGCTGCAGAAAATGTCTTAATTACAAGGATGTTGGCACACAGCCAGACAAACATATACACTTTAAAAGACAATGACTTTATTGACACTGCTTCAATAGTAGATAACATCTTTCAAGCAAGACATAACATTCAATTAAAACAAAGATTTTAGGAGGTTAAAGAAATCCATCCCAGAACCCGAAACAAAGTTGCACAAACAACAACTTAAATTAAAGAATTGACAAGCATGCGTAAGCTAAAAATGCACCAAAACAGTTGGAACTCGTCTTACTTTATTTAAGGAGCCAAGCTGCACGACTCCGTGTGGAACAACAGCAATAACAACAATGGTCTACAAGGCAAAAATGAAAAGACTGCTATTAACAGAGTAACCATTTAGAAAAGGAAAATAATCTCTATGTTAAGATAGTTTAGACAACATTATGAAGTACATTACTGAGAAACTCTAGAAAATAAGAGACTTTAAAACTTATATATTCACTTTGCACTGAGGTCAAGTAAAGTAGCCCAAGAAATGTGAAGTGGAAAAAAAAAACAAAAAAGCCTTCATTCAAAGTACAAGATCTACCAAAATGGTTTTGACATTTGACCGAGAAACCTAATCAGTTGTTGGCTCCATGTATCAAACCTTGGTTATTATCACAACTAAACAGTGCAGACAAAATATTTAGATGGGGGGAAAATGGCTTCGTACCCTGATCCCTGCTGCAAATTGACTTTGCCAGCCATCACAGAACTGAAATTTAGCCCAATTGAGGGAGGAAAAAGAATATGAGGATAATAGAACCAATATCAACCTTGAAACAGGATGTTTGCAATCATTGCTGGTAAAGCTCCTTACCTCAAATGAAGAACACGAGCTGTTAACTTGCTTATCTGCAAATATCCACTGATGTTTTCCAGAAATTGCCACCTTTCCAACAATCCTATAAAACAAGGGTTGAATACTAATTGAAGTTGTTGAATAAAAAACATGTATTGGTTAAGAACCTTCTTTTCAGATTCAGAATTTTGACTCTTCATAATCAGAACTTTTATCCGTGCAGACCCAAGAAAATAAAGGTGCAAAGAAAAGGGGTGACATGACCCTAACTTTAAACCTTCACTTATTCCTTTTTCACTATTGCATTAAAAATCCAAAACATACAAAAAACTTAGCAGCATTAGCAGTTGATTTAGTCATACCCTTCCCCGAGAGAATATACGTGATAGGACATCTTTGCCACAGCTAACCCAAGGGGATCATGTGAATAATATCCACTCTGCAAGTTTTGAAGTGTATCATGCAAAGAATTCTTCTCCAAAGGATCATGTTGGTCATGATTATCATAGTACGCCTCCTCCCAAGTCAGCACCCTGCAACAAGTTTAATACACAAAATAAGATCGAACAAGCAAACACATCAATGTATTTTCAAAAAGGCCACCACACTATTCCACACAATTAAAGGTAAAACAGAGAGACTATTGCGTCTATTCTCTTAAGACAATATCAGTATCAATATTTCCAAAATAGCAATTATGATCCCCTGAAGTCCATTTTTTGTCGTTTTAGTTTCATATAGAAGAAGGAACTAAAAATTAAGTATCTTAATTTCAGGAACTTTGTCAATATTAGCCTGCCAATTAAAATACTAATAGAGGGGTAGACAGCAAGAAAGAAACAGGTGTGAATTATGTCCTATGCCAATTCCAGGGGTCAAAGCCATTCCAACCTAAATTAAGAACGTGACAACTATATGCAAATTCAAAATTCAACAAATCCTTATTTCATATTAGGATACAACAACAACTCCAAAAAACTAGATGCAGATGCATTCAGACTCCTAATTGGCTGACATCAAGCAACATGACAATATATTCACAAGCTTTTTGTAATCTACGCTAAAGACAAGCTCATACTGGAAATTAATCAATTAACAAATATAATTATCAACTTCAACTAAAAAAAAGAAGAAGAAGAAGAAGAAGTTTACTGACATTCGAGCTCGATGCTTAAGCTTCCAAAAAACGGCGTACTTCCATTCCGAATTGAGACAGAGACTTCTCAGTATCTGGTGCAACCCACTGCTGCTTGTACTGCTACCCATCTCTATCTCTTCTCACAAAAGAAACCAACTTTCTAATTTGTGCAAAAACGCCCCGCACTCCACCTAAAAACAACAAAATTCAATCAAAATTCCACCCCCACCCCCCAACCTAACTTTCTCTTTGTTTGCAACAAAGCCCCTAGCTTCCTCTGTAAGAGCCTCTTCCAGCCTGTTTTCTCCTCAACCCCGCTCGTGGTTTTATTGGCGGTCCCACCGTTGCCAGTAACAGACTATCAGTTCCCATCCCCACTCCGGCCAGGGAAAAGAAAGGACAACAAAAAACAGAAACGATCTTTTTGAAATATAGTTTCGACGCAGATGCCGATTACAGGATCAAACTCGCTAGATCAATCACGAAACTCTCGTCGCACTGAACTCCATTAAAGTTGCTACATTTAGCCATAATTGATTCTTTAAGCAACAAATAATGAAGCTTTTTTTGGTCGTTGAAGAGAGAGTAAGAAAATAAGAAGAGCGACGGTAATTTTGCAGAAAGGTTTAGCTTATATCCGACGACATGGATCGTAGGATCCGTTGAAGATCAATTTTCCTTTTTGATTTCAAGAAAAATGAAGCGAAGGAAAACAAAGAAGAAGAAGAAGAAGAATAAGAAGAGACGATCAAAGCTAGCAGCTTTCAACGAAGTAAAATTCGAAGCTCTCTGCTACATTTGTCGCCATTTTTATTTTGCTTTCCACCGCCTTTTCCCCCTTTTTTTTTAATTAACGGAAAAGAAGAAGAAGAAGAAAATGGAAAAGAAAAAACGATTTTTTTTTTGTTCCGGCGCTTTAGCTTAGCTTGCTTTTTTTCTTTGTTAATAAAATCAGCAGCTTTTTTGACGAAACTGGGCGCGGCGTAACTTTATAACCTACGCATCCTTGGACTCTTTTTATTAGTCCACGCACCCGGCGCATTTTAGACCTCTCCACTATGTTAAAACAGTTACACTACTATATTATTTGAGAGAATTTAAGATTTTTTCCCTTTTTTTGGGTGTGAATGAAGAAAGAAAGAAAGAGAGAGAGGCATTGAGTAAAGGGGGGGAATTTGGAAGATATTGCAAATGCAAAATGTATGTGTATTTATGAAATGGGGTAATTGAGTACACTTTCTAACTAGTGTCAATTTATGGCCAACAAAATGATTTCCCAAGAGAGGAATTTTGCATATCTTATCTTTCCATAGTCATCCATACCAATTTTTTCTTTTTTTCCTTTCTTTATGTTCCAATGAAACTCATCAACTCCCTTCATTCAATACTTCAATATGCTTCTCCTTTTTTTTCAACCATCATTTTATTACCAAAAAAGTTGTGACACCTTTGCTTCCATTTTTACATTTGTCCTTTTGTTCAACCATACCATTCATCCTATTTGTTGCATTAATCCACAAGTATTGATTACAATGTCCATTGCTTGGCTTAGGCCTAAGATTTGGCTTGAGTAAATCTTATTCAAGGCTTAGCTCGACTCGAAACGAGACTTGTGAGCTTAGCTAGTAGGTCGTTTAGTCTGATACATTCTTAGATATTTGTAATTTAAAGTTTAGAAAAAGAAAAAAGATTAAATTGAAGAATGAAAATTCATTTTCGCGGTATATATCAACCAATGGATGATCATCGAGTGGCATTTAGCCGGAGTGATGATTGTGCAGCATGGGTTGTGATAATATTGTCTTGATTTCTCTAGATGCATGGAAGAATTTAAAATTATAATTGTAGTTTTCCTTGGGTTCACATATGTTGTTTCTAATGACATGTTCATTAGTTTTTCAGCTCCTTGCACCACACCAACTCAACATCATTTTTCGAATCCCATGATATTGTGTTTTGCAGTGGCCTATCTTTAGTGATTATTGCCATTGATTTCTAATCATTTTCTTCCTCTTTTTTAATCTCATTATTTCCCATTGGTGACATTAAATTAAAATAAGAGACGTCAGGCCAAAATATTTTACTCACCATGAAGAACAAAAATACAAACGAA
Source organism: Corchorus olitorius (assembly GCA_001974825.2). Classification (NCBI taxonomy): domain Eukaryota; kingdom Viridiplantae; phylum Streptophyta; class Magnoliopsida; order Malvales; family Malvaceae; genus Corchorus; species Corchorus olitorius. The sequence goes on from AWUE01012254.1 coordinate 10,521, forward strand.
GGTTAAAAGGGAGGGGAAAGAAAGAAATAAAGAGGAATGATTATGTGATCAATATCATGAAAATATAATCACTAATAACATTGTTGCTTTAGGCTAAAAGATTCAATCTGTCGGAAGTAATTCAAGAGATTTCACCTAGTTTACCGGCTAGATTAACAGGCGTAATCATGATTTATTGATCATTTTCTGCATGTATATTTTTACTATGCATGGCAATATATATATCAGTAAATCAGAAAGTGAAGTTAATTATATGCAAGTATTAGCCGATAGATTAAAAAAAAGAAAAAAAAAATCACCCAAGATTTTCACCCATTATCTTTTCTTACCCAAGAGATTTCCTCGGATTATTACAATTGACAGAGCAAAAGAAAGGAAATAAAAACAAATCCCTTTGCTGTCTATTAGGTCTTGTAGCTATCAACCAAAAGTGTTTGGTCAAAACATCAACTTATCAAGATCATAATGCAAGAATTTGACCATAATTAATTATCTTTGCTTTTGATATTTATAATGGCAATAAAAAAAAAACATTGGAAATGCTTTTGGACGGTAGATTTTAGATTGAAATACACTTGAATTCCATGATAAGATCAATTGATGTCTGCCAAGTGCTAAAGGCTTTTTTGAAGTTAATAATAATAGTGTATGGAAGAAAATAGATAGTCAACTAGCTTATGCATGAATAAGGCTGAGAATGATATAAGTGATGTAAATGATAAGTCATTTTTCCCATGTAGGAAGGAATAGTGAAAGGAATTAAAATGAGTAGGATCATGAATGCAAAGGGACAAAAGGAGAATGATGATCTTCTCCATTTTTTGTTTCCCTCATTCTCTCAAAAACTTGATTATTCCTAATCTCTTAATTGAATAACCCCATTAAACCTCTCTCATTCTCATTCATTCCCCATAATGGTACCAAAAAAATAAAATTAAAAGGCAAAAAAAGAAATTGGTGTGACAAAATTTTTGTTTTTTCCAATTTGGATAGCTATAGATTCCAAGGCAAAACTGCCTTTTTTGATAATTTTCTATCACTTCTTATTATTTAATCTTTGGCTCTTTTTTCTTTCCTGGAAGAGGGTTGGGAAACCATAATCATCCCAAGTAGATTTTGTAGCTTAGCTTTTTACTAACATTGTAATCTAGGAGGATGACTCATTAGTCTCCACTCATGTCATGAGTGTTGCTTCGATATTTCTCATCAGCTTGGGTCAATATAGATGGGCGTGAAAATGGAAGACCATTCGATACCCAATGTTTTTTTTTTTTTTTTAACAGATGATTTCTGGGTCACCCTAGTGCTGCCCATTACCCTCCATTAATTAAACTATCCTTAATTCTTTGGGATTTAGAGTGTTTGCTGCCTTTAATTACTTCCTTTTTTTCAACAAAACAGAAAACAGGTTTACTTGAAAGTTTGCTTTTCCATGCACATTAGTCAACTTAGTTAATTACCCTACTTGCTAATTAAGTATATAGGGTCACTCTTGTGGATCCAAAAGATATGATAAATTCAAATATATTCTGCAAGCCTTTTTTTTCATCTTTGCAATAAAACTGAGTTTATGGCTGGTGGTGGCCCAATAAATCTATGGATGAAGGAATCTAATGATGATTAGCATTTGATTAAGATCTCCTTCGGTATTAGTATAATATGAATTTATGCAGGCTAATGATTAGTGTGATTGAACTAAAATTTTACAAGCAAAGTCACGTAGTAATATAAGGCAATTTCTTTTTTAACGTAAGAGGGACTAGCTATAATCAAAGTTAAGACCAGCAGTAAACTTTACAAGGGAGGGGGTTGATTAAGTTTAAGCCACAAAGGATTTTTACTACAATGATTGAAAGAAAATAAGGAAAAAGTAAGTAAAAATTTCAGGGGAAGGTAAAATCAGGTAAAGAAAAGGGAACCCTTTTGATGAGAGATATCAGTAATGATATGGGATTGGTTTACATTGGTAAAGAAAAGTCAAAGATGATTATGTGTTTTACAGAATTTAAAAAAGAAATGTTTGTAGGCTGAAAAGTTGATTTCCTACCCACCATGGAATGGAAGGTACAATAGGAACCACTTTGTGTTATACATATTTCTGGTAAGATTATAAGGTGATTTAATCCCATGTGAAAGTGCACTTGGAAGATGAGGTGGACTTAAGTTAGAGCCACTTATCGGTTTTGTTTGTCCCTTTTTATTTGTTATTTTTTACATAAAATACCTTATTTCCAACCTTACTCTCATCTAAAGTGTATGAAAAATTGAAGTGGGTTTGAACTTTGAATACAAAATTAAAATTTATCAATTAAACTATTTTAACTACTTTTCTTAATATATACAATTCGATTATTGTCGACACATAAAAAGGGATGGAGGGAGTATCATAATATATTCCACATACATATCAGTTATGACTTGAAAAATATATGTATGCAGAAGAACCTGAATAAAATCTGATAATTTGTCTTGTTTGAATTTAATTTTCAAAGTTGAAAAAAAAAGGGAAGGGTTACATTCATGTCAGTTTTCTTAACTCATCATCAGATATTGTTTTCTGCTTTTCTTTATCAGAATAAATCATGTTCTTTGGTAGGAAACTTTCCACATCAAACCAAACTGCAAGTTGTTGGGGACCTCAAGTATTCTATGCCTTGCAGTTCCAGAATAAACAAATGCCACTTCAGAAAAAAGCAGGGCACCCCATCCATTATTTTCTGATAACAGTAACATTTTTCTTTCAGCTGTTAGTATTATGTCTTTTCGGTTATTACTAGTAATATTCAGTTGACATGACAAATGATATTCAGCTGTGATTTTCTCAAGTCCTAACTAGATCAGTTTGGGGTAATATCGTCGACAAGATTGTCTCCAAAATTTATCCCTGAGGAAAGGGTTTTGCCCAAATCAAATCATATTTACTCAACAATAGGAGGCCTATATCTACAACATTTGCAGACATGAGCCCAACGGACAGAAGTGGACCAAGCTTTGCATTGGGATTTGGGACGAACCACGACCTTGTCCTCTTGATCCATCAAACCTCAAACTCAAACTGCTTTGAGCAACAAAACAAGCTTGGACTAACAAGGTTTGCTGTTTGCAATTGCAATGCAAGCAAATTCTTTATTGCAATTAAAAAGTGGGTAATGATTGGTTTATGTGGTTTGCCACTTGTTTTCCAGGGTCTCGGGTTCAAGTTTTGTGAATAGAGAAAACCATTTGGCAGAATTTTTCCTATAACGGGCCAATCCAACTCGAATAAAGTTAACTTGTAAATAGAAAAAAAGTTTGATCGCATTAGTAAACTAATGTTGTCTGATTTATAATTACTTGTGAAAGATGAATGTAAACTACATACGGTCCAACGTGGCTCGATTTCAGACTAGTCGGCATCAAATGTAGTCATAATATAGCGGAGGGCTAGTACCAAAAAAAAAGATGAATGTAAATTAACTAGCAACTGTTGGTTCTTGTAAGAACTGTGTTTGTTCACATCTCTGTGGTTGACATTCTTGGCTCTGCCATGGCTGATTGTAATAATAATCTAACAAGCAACGTGACAATGGAAGCTTTGAAATTGTAGCAGTGAAACAAAGGAGTAGTTGCTTTGGAATTCGAGGCTGCTTTGGCAAGAAAGTCTTACATAAGCAGTGACCTAATGATCTAGTGGGGAAAAAAGATGAAAGGAGGACCCATTTCAAAAGGTTACATACATAGGCCAATCAAATGCACTTTGTACAATCCGTTTTGGATTCACATTTGCAATATTGAGCAAAACCAAACACACTTGTAAACTGCAAAAGTCCACCATTTTTATTTCCTTTGGATCATCTTTGATTCCAAATCATTTGCTTCTTTGACTTTTCTCCTTATGGAACATAAAAAGAATTAGGCTTTCACTGTTAGGTAAGGACCCTTATGTTTAGTGAAAACAGGATTCGATCTCAATTTGTTGATTATCAGGCTTATCTCAAAAAAATAGGGTACAAACAATAAAAATGTTTTTGTTTTTGATAATAAAAAAAATCGATTTGAATTGATTTTTTGCCTTATGAACTGTTTGATTTAAGTGGTTCAACATTTGTTTCTCTTAAACAAGTTTTCAAATTCGAACCTGGTAAAAAAAATATGAAAATCATTGTTGGAGAAACTTTACCCAATTCATTGATTTTATGGCTATCTTAAATTTTTTTCTTAAAAAAAAAAGTGGAAAAGGAAGGTTTTAGGGCTCTAGGGAACCCAAGAAAGGTTACATTTACACACTTGCACTTGGGCCTGGCCTGGGCATGCCATGAAGGGTAATGGAACCATGGAACTGGGCTTAGCTCATCATCAATGTCTTAATCCAAAATACCCTGTATTATTTTCAGCAGTCTGTCAAATGACAAGCTGCTTCTTGAATTTTTTATTCAACATTCGTCAGTTCTAATACTTTAAACATGGCGGAAAAGAAAGAACATAAATAATCAAGACATATATAAATATGCTTCAATAGAAAAAGAAAATTAAAATCTACAGTTGGATTCATATATGTCTTCAAACGCCAGCTGATCTTTTGCCAAGGCCATTTCAAAGTTTATATCAACCCTGCAGTGGAAAACACTGGGATGATTGTGTTTTTTCATGATAAGTGGCCTCTTGTTGTGTATGTCGAAACTGAATTTATTACCAGCCTTGAGGCCACCTATTTTTGGGATCCCATTTCGGAAACCAACGCCTTCTTTTAGAATTTGTGCCTAAGGTAGCCGTCTCTTTCTTCGGCAAAACTAGCTTTGATAGGAAGAATCTTCTGCTTCCGCGGCTTGGAGTGGGGGCATGTTCATGTTTGTTATTTGAAGGAGTGTAATAAATGTACTTCAAATGCTCATCAATGGTTGGAAAGATCTCGTCTCGATTCCGAACTGCATTTAGCCTTGAGTACCTTTGTTCAAGTGACTCCTTTGGAATGTCTCTTGCTAACAAAGGAGAAGCACCACCCCAATTGTTGGTTCCCAAAGATGGGTGTTGGGGAGTTCTAAATTCCAAAACTTCCCTTTGTTGCCTCATTCCTTTCTTTGGCTCTTAAAACTGTTTTTTACTCAGCCTTTTGTTTACCAGTATCTTTGATACTTATTTGAGTATGGGAGAAAATCCCTAGATTACATTGGATTCGTCTCCATCATTTGACAATGATGATAAATTACTAAAATAACATTTCAGATACCACCGTCTTAAAACACATGTTAGCCAAGTTTTGTTCTGTATTTTGGATAATTTAGAATTGGATTTTTATACCCAAAGAAATGCAGGAGGAGTCTGGTACAAAGAAACAGCAGGAAAACATTGAGAAGGAACATCAAACAGAAAATGTTATTTCCCAAACCCCAATTTACACACTTTTTGCTCCTATTTACATGATTATGGAATTTTACCTAGTGATCATTAGTCAGAAAAGTACTGGAAAGAGCTTGTACTTGCTGTATTAGCACCAAAGTCTGGTTGTAGTAGCAGATATCAGTTAACAGACTGTACGGTCAGCAATGAAAAGACCACATCACATATTATTCCCCTAATTTATTATTGACAGTAATGCCTTATATTCTTCAATGAGGCATAAACAAATCCGAAAGCTTTAATTTAATCATTTGGTGGAAATGGGAACCTAAAACATGACATACCAATTGGTTATAGTAAGACTGGCTGGAGACAAAGTGAGGCGATTGTTTCCAGAACAATGGATGATGTTGACATCCTTTTTCTTATTGGGCAGAAAATGTTCACTCGCCAACCAATCTGAAGAACCAAAGTTGTAGCCTAGTTGATAAGTCCATGTAAATTTTTATATCCAAACAGTTAAAAACAGAAATTTATAAAACAAAATGGTTGCTATTTTCGTATTTGTATTTTCCTGAACTTATATATGAGCATCAATTTTGGGTTTAATTCAATTTTTAAAACATTTTTTTTTTTGTCAACAGAAATAGTACTATAGTAGTTTTAAAGTTTTCTGAACCTGAGTTTTCTTTAGTGATAAGTAATATAACATCTGTTTCACCTCACAAGCCACAGGGTTGCATAGTTTCTGATAACTTGCATGTGTAGACACTAGACCATATGCAAGTGCTACTGCTCAGACTCTTTTGGATTAGCTGCAGGGCAAAAACAGGGGATCGCTCAAGGCTTAAAACGAGAGAGAATTCCTTTGGCCATAGTTTTGATTTCGACTGAGGTAACCAAACAACTTAAGCCTGTGGTGAATGGGCACAAGTGCAAAGTGCAGTTTCAAGATTGGTGTATAAACAGGTGGAAAACAGGATTTTGCAGTTGGACTTAGTTTTTCTATCACAAGTTGAACTGACGAAAAATTGCATCAGTTATGTATACATGAAAATCTATTTGTTTGTCTTTGATAAGAAAAGTTGATGAGAAACATTATCCACGCGTCAAAAGAAATTGTTTTATATTGTTAAGATGCAGTATTAAAGTGAAATTATCAAAGCACCAAGATGATCGCTGTTGAGCATATTAGATTTGCGCCCAAGGCCCACTAGCCAATGGAGGCCCAAGCCTCATACAAGATATATATATAGCCAAGGTATGACTCATAAACTGAGAAGATAACATATGATGAGGGAGCACAAGCTCACATAGATGCTTAGACTCCCCAACTCTCACCATCTTACAAGAGGACCCCTCACTGATTTGACCGTCGGAGGAGGTCCCTCCGGCATCCCCGGGGGACCCCTTCTAACGGTTTGCTCTCTTGCAGGCCTCTCTCGGAGCTCGATGTTGATCCTCGATATTATTTGGCATCAACAATCTCATTCTCCATTCTATAGTATTCTAGCCCCAAGGCATTGAGGGGAAGAAAAGACTAACCAACAGGAAACGTACTCAATCTATAGTAGTTTAGTTGTGCTCCAACAAATTATTCAAATTTCTTTCTTTAATAATCTGAAGATAATAGTATATATCAGAACCCACAACAGAAATTGTCAAATCCTGTTCTAAAAGTTGTTAAATGTCCACATTCCACACCTCAAAAAAATATAAAATTGAGAAAGGTTTTAACAATATTCCAGACATTTCAAATTTGGCAAGTCCTTTCCCAATATCATCTTGTGATTTCAGCATCAGAATCTCATGGAGAAAGTGATGCTCAAAGTGCAGAAGCACATCATTTTTCTTTTTCAACTTTTGTTTAGATCAACACTTTAAACTCCATATTATAGTTGTATTTCTTGCTCCAAACAGAAAGAGGCCAAAGGACTACCATTGCACAAAGCGAAAAATATGGCATGTGCATTCAAGTCAACCTTCACAAGATATAAACCCCATTCCTGCATGCTTCTAACTCAGATTGGTTATGCAGTTGTGTATTTCTTTACTGAAGCTGCTTTCAGTCAAGGACTAAGTCCACACATCTTTGTCAGTTATCGGTTTTGCCTAGCCGGCCTGTTTATGTTTCCTTTTGCCTATTTTCATGAAAGGTAGGTTTTGCAAACCCTTAATCAAATTCCACCTTGAAGTGCAAGAACAAACTTATTTAAAATTAAATAACTATGTCTGCATTTAATCACTGATCTCTGACAAAGTTTTTTCTGCAGAAATTTAAGGCCAAAGCTTACATTAGCATTGTTTTTGGAGATCACTTTGCTTTCTTTCATAGGGTACTAGAGTAAATGATTTATATAATAATCCTCTACTTCTATTTAATGGTAATTGAATTCAATGATTTCCACTGCTAACATTTCTCCCTTATTTGATCCCCTTGATGGAAAAACAGAATCTGCTTAACCCTTAATATGTACTTTGCGAGCTTGAAATACACATCTCCAGCATTTGTAGCATCTATTGCCAACATTGTTCCTTCCTGGACTTTTGTAATTGCCATCATACTCAGGTAGAGTCTTTGCCTGTTTTGTTTAGATATTATGAACAGTTAAAAGAGATTTCACCTGAACATTAATTTTTTTTTCATGTTCTTTGGAACAGGATGGAGATTGTTGATGTTAAGAACCCTCGTGGGATAGCTAAAATCCTTGGAACCTTAATATCTTTGGCAGGGGTAATGACCATCACTTTGTATAAAGGCCCTGCACTGCAAAGCTTGTGGGGTGCTCTAATTCACATTAAAAGACTTTCTGTTCATGAAAAAAACTGGGTAAAAGGATCAATCCTTACAGTTGCTAGTTGCATATCATGGGCTATCTGGTACATATTGCAGGTATCAGTTAACTTAACATATTATTGGTTTCATTTTTACTAGAATGATAGTATACTGGCAAAAATGTCTCATAAAACTTTAATTTAGGCAACTACTTTGAAGAAATATCCGGCACAAGTGTCACTGGCAACATGGATGAACTTGATCGGGGGAGCAGAATCGGCTGTATTTACAGTTTTCTTACAGCACAAGGCATCAGCGTGGTCAATCAAGATGTTCAGTGTTAATTTCTGGACCATTGTTTATTCTGTAAGTAAAGTAACTTCATGTTTATTAAAAAACAGTACTTTAAATGTATATATATACGTTCACAATCATGTGCTAAACACTGGTGGGACGAAAATTGGAATGCCAGGCTATTACCTCTGCTGTATTTGTCTTCATTCAACTTTGGTGCATGAAAGAGAAAGGACCGGTCTTTGTGTCCGTGTTTAATTCTCTTCAAACAGTTATGGTGGTGATTCTAGCATACTTTATTCTTGGTGAAAAACTACATACTGGCAGGTAAAAAGTAAAATTTGATTTTCATTTAGACTTGCAAATTTCCAAAAGAATTATGAACATGCTGCCATGGATTCTCTTTTAACCTTTTTTTCTCTTAACCATTCAGCATATTAGGTGGAGTTCTTGTTATCGTCGGTCTTTACGTGCTATTATGGGGCAAGGAAAGAGATCAGCCATACATCAAGAGCAAAGAGCAATCTTCTGCACATAATGCTGATACAAAGGAGGAGGCAGCTTCAGCTGATCAGAAAGAGGAAGCCTGAATACAAGACATTCATGGCGACAAAACCTTGATTTCAGTTCATGGCTTCCAAAAAGTAGCCAAGAGGAAGTAAATGAGCTCAGTTAGACATAAATGGCTAAGAATTTCGAAATTTGTCCCTGAATGTAATGTTTGGTCCTTGCTGAATCATGTATGAAACAGAGGGTTATTTATAGTTCAACTTCAATCACATAGTTGAATTATAGAAATAAATTGATCTTACGCCTAATCCAGACCAACACCGTCTATCACAGCTGCACACGGATGATGCAAACAATCTCAGCTTTTTCCACCGCTCATAATATTTCCGAAAGATCCGAAATATGATTAGTTAGCTTTAGGAAGACTAACTTGCTAACACTTGGCGTAGAACTGGCAGTAGAGTGTTAAGCTTAGAACTTGTGTTAGTAAAGTTGGCAGGTATTGATGCCATTTTCGACACTTGGTTTGGTTTTGCATGTGTCAACCTCTAAATAATTTGAGTTATTCTAATTAACATATAAAATGCAGTTTTTAACCATGAAATTGGCTAAAAAGTAAAAAAATTTCGCCTGGTTAAAATGTTTTGGATTAGCTGCAGGGCAAAAACAGGGGAACCCCCAAGGCATTAGAAGAAAGAGCCTTGTTTTGATTTCGATTAAGGGTTCTGAAGAACTTAAGCCTCAATTGGCACAAGTGCAAAGTGCAGTTTTAGGATTGGTGTATAAATATGTGGAAAACAGGATTATGATGCAGTTGAACTTAGTTTTTTCTATCACAAGTTGAATCTGACGTAAAATTGCATCAGTTATATATGTTAAGATCTACTTGTCTTTCTTTAATAAAAAAACAAATCCAGAAACATTATCAACTTGTCAAAAGAAAGTGTTTTATATTAATAAGATGCAGTAAAATGAAATTATTTTTTCTATTTTTCTGGCCCCATGGCATTGAGAGCTAACCAACATGAAGAATATTCAGATTATAGTACTTTAGTTGTGCTCCATCAAATTATTCAACTTTCTTTCTTTAATTATCTGAAGATAATACGTTATCAGAACCCACGAAAGAATGCCAAATCCTGTTATAAAAATGAGAAAGGTCATTAACAATATTCGTTAAGTTGCCTCTCCAGCAAAGAAAGAGTCATAATCAAAGTATAAAAACATTGCAGCAGTTAAAAATGATACAAATATATATACGATTCTAATAAGAACATTTCAATTTTTGGCAAGTCTTTTCCAAAATAGCATCTTGTGATTTCAGTATCAGAATCTCATGGAGAAAGCGATGCTTAAAGTGCAGAAGCACTTCAGTTTCCTTTTTAAACTTGTGTACATCTACAGAACACTTTAAACTCTATATTATAGATGCATTTTCCTGCTCCATTCCACAAAGCAAGCAGAAAGAGGCAGAAGGACTAGCAAGGAATATGGCATTCACATTTAAATTCAAGTCAACCTTCACAAAATATAAGCCCCATTTAATCATGCTTCTGACTCAGTTTGGTTATGCAGTTGTGTATTTCTTTACAGAAGCTGCTTTCAGTCAAGGGCTAAGTCCCCAAATCTATGTCAGTTATCGATATTGCCTGGCCGGTCTGTTGATGTTTCCTTTTGCCTATTTATTTGAAAGGTAGATTACAAACTTATTTAACTATGTATACACTTAATCTTTGACAAGGTATTCTGTCAAACTTGATGTTTTTCTTTGCCTGCAGAAATTCAAGGCCAAAGCTTACATTAGCACTGTTCTTGGAGATCTGTTTGCTTTCTTTCATAGGGTACAAGAGTAAATGATTTATAATTTCTCTGCTTCCATTTAATGGCAAATAAATTTAATGTTTCTGAATCATCATTATATAAAAGCACTCCTAACAATATTTCTCCCTTATTTGATCCCTTGATGGAAAAACAGAACCTGCTTAACCGTTAACATGTACTTTGCAAGCTTGAAATACACTTCTCCCACATTTGTAGCATCATTTTTCAACACTGTTCCTTCCTGGACTTTTGTAATTGCCATTATTCTCAGGTAGAGAAAGAAGACTCTAACTGCTGCACTATCTATTTTGTTTTATACTATGAACACTTAAAGAGACTTCACCTGAACAATCTTCTTTCATGTTGTTTGGTTACAGGATGGAGGTTGTCGATGTAAAGAACCCTCGTGGGATAGCTAAAATACTTGGAACCTTAACATCCTTGGCAGGGGTAATGACAATCACTTTGTATAAAGGACCTGCCCTGCAAAGCTTGTGGGGTGCTCCAATTCACATTAAAAGGCTTTCTGTTCATGAAAACTGGGTGAAAGGTTCAATCCTTACGGTCGCTAGCTGCATAACATGGGCTTTCTGGTACATATTGCAGGTATCAGTTAACTTAACATTTTGGTTTCATTTTTACTAAAATGATACTATACTTTGCAAAATGTCTCATAAAAGTTCAACTTAGGCATCTACTTTGAAGAAATATCCAGCACAAGTGTCACTGTCAACATGGATAAACTTTCTTGGAGGAGTAGAATCGACTGTATTTACAGCTTTCTTAGAGCACAAGGCATCGGCATGGTCAATCAAGATGTTCAGTGTTTATTTCTGGTCCATTGTTTATTCTGTAAGTAAAGCATGCAACTTTATGCTTCTCATTGTTCACAATCATGTCCTAAAGACTTGTGGGATGAAAATTTTGAATGCCAGGCTATATGCTCTGCTGTATTTGTTTTCCTTCAATTCTGGTGCATGAAAGAGAAAGGACCAGTCTTTGTGGCAGTGTTTAATTCTCTTCAAACAGTTCTAGTGGTGATTCTAGCATACTTCATTCTTGGTGAAAAACTACACACTGGCAGGTAAAAAGCAAAATTGATTTTCATTTAGACTTCCAAATTCCCAAAAGATTCATAATTCATAAACATGCTGCCAATCCATGAATTCTCATTTAACTTTTGTCTTGACCATTCAGCATATTAGGTGGAATTCTTGTTATCATCGGTCTATATGTGTTATTGTGGGGCAAGGATAGAGATCAGCCTTACATCAAGACCAAAGAGCAATCTTCCACAGATCATAATGCTGAGACGAAGGCAGCTGTTAAGGAAGAGGCAGCTTCAGCTGAAAAGGACGAAGCCTGATTTCAATTAATGGCTTCCAAAAAGTAGCCAAGAGGAAAGTAAATGAGCTCAATTAGACACAAATGTCAAGAATTTCCAAAATTTGTCTCTCAATATATAGTATGGTCCTTTCTGAATCACATATGAAACAGAGGGTTATATATATATATAGTTCAATCACATACGCCTAACCCAACTGATGATGCAAACAATCTCAGCCTTTTCCACCGCTCATAATATTTCATAAAGATCCGAAATTTGATATTAGTTGGCTTTATGAAGACTAACTTACTAACACCTGGGGTCACACTTGGCGTAGAACTGGCAATAGAACTCGAGTTAGTAAAGGTGGCAGATATTGATGCCATTTTCTTCGACACTTGGTTTTGCATGTGTCAACCTCTAAATAATCTGATCAGTTATACATTCTTTAACACTGGAATTGGTTAAAAAATTTGGCCTGGTTAAAATGTTTCAAATTTTAAGAAAAAGTACTGTTGCACTTTGCCAGCAGAATCCCCACCTTGGAAAGTATAATGAAAAAGGTTTGACAATAAGCAAATATCTAACATATATTTTATCAAGGGTTTTAATTTGTTCTGCCATTAGTCAAAATCCACTTAATTATTATGATATTTTGCATGAAAAAATTCAATGAAGAACATGATGCATTAGAAACAAATATAACAGAACTCTGATATCATCATTTCAGCAATATATAAACGTGTATTTCCCAGTTCCCACTCCATTTATAAGCAAAATATTAGAAAGAAGCAGAAAGAGTACTCCACCATTTCCACAAGCAAAGAGAGAAATGGCATGCGCATTGAAGGCCACCTTTGGAAGATATAAACCCCATTTAAGCATGCTTTTATATCAGATTTGTGTTGCAATTGTGTATTTCATTACAGAAGCTGCTTTCAATCAAGGGTTAAATCCACATGTCTATGTCACTTATCGAATGACCCTAGGTGGCTTCCTCTTGATTCCTTTTGCCTTTTTTATTGAAAGGTAGGTTTCAAGTCAACAACACACTTCTGCAAACTATTTTAGCATGGAAAGGCTCAACATCTTATTGATTTTAGTTTTGTTTCGTGCAGAAACTCGAGGCCACAGCTGACATTAGCATTGTTTTTGGAGTTATTTTTGGTTTCTATTTTAGGGTATACAATATACTACTCTTTCACTTTATATAGTGTGAATCATATGTGATATTCAAAGTTTTGTGTTCATAAAATGAGAAAAGCACTAACAATTCTTGCATCCTATATTTTTTTCCCCATGTTACAAAAAAACAGGATTGGTTTAAACATTAACATGTTCTTTATAAGTATGAGATGCACCTCTCCAACATTTGTTACATCAGTGTTCAACATCGTCCCGTCTTTGACCTTCGTTATTGCCATCATGTTAAGGTGCAGGCTCCAATTCACTCAAGATTTTAAACAGGAATTTCATCATTTTCATGAGCTTCTTCATGTACTCTTGATTGCAGGATGGAGATTGTTAATGTAAAGAGCGCTCGTGGGATAGCTAAAATCCTTGGAACCTTAATATCCTTGGCAGGGGCTATGGTTATTACTTTGTACAAAGGACCTCCACTGCAAAGCTTGTGGAATGCTCCTATTCATATGAAAAGACTACTTTCTATTCATGAAAACTGGGTTTTGGGGCCAATCCTTACTGTTGTCGGCTGCATACATTGGTCTTCATGGTTCATTTTGCAGGTAATTCATGGAAATTTATATTTGTCATCTGAATTCCTCTAGGAAAATATATTAAAAAAAAGCAATTGTAAACCTTGTAGGCACATATATTGAAGAAATTTCCAGCTCAATTGTCCCTAACAACATGGTTTAACTTAATAGGAGGGGCAGAATCAGCTGTCTTTGCAGTGTCCTTACAGCACAAAACAGCAGCATGGTGCATCAGAATGTTCAGTATTGATTTCTGGGCCATTGTCTATTCTGTAAGTAATTTCATAGCCATAATTAGAACAATTATGTAAACTTTTTGTTCAAACTTCAGATTCATGTCTAAGCCTGGGGAGATGAAATTGAACACTAGGGAATTGTTGGCTCCGCGCTCATCACATTCCTTCAAGTGTGGTGTGTGAAAGTGAAAGGTCCAGTCTTTGTAGCCATGTTTAATCCTCTTCAAACAGTTATCGTGGCGGTTCTAGCATACTTTGTGTTTGGCGAAAAGCTGTACACAGGCAGGTAAGACCTTAAGAAGGAACATTGAAATTATATCATTTTTTAAAGTTGAAGTTCAAACTTAATTGCCTGCAAAAAAGCACTATAATTAATTACACTAATTTCATTTTATTTTTGATTAATCAGCATACTGGGTGGAATCATTGTTATCATTGGGTTATATATACTCTTATGGGGCAAAGAAAGAGACAATTCTTACACCAACAGCCAAGAGCAATCTTCTGATGTATTAAAAGGCAGCAAATCAGACACTAGTGCAGGAGATCATAGCTTTAGCAGAAAATGAGGAACCATGAAAAAGAGACAAATGATGAATAAGATTTTTTCTTCAATTATTAACTGCTACTATTATGTGATCTTCAATTAGATTTTTTCTTTGACTGATTTGGAAGTGCTCTCTACATTGTCAATTAGGTGTTTGCTTTCGTCAATGATTACTTATGCAACTGATGCATGACGAGGAATCCAGTGCCAAATTAAATTGCTACTATTGTAAAAGGCAATGATTGAATCACATGCATCTTTTCCTACTAAAACTGTAAAGCACAGTGGAAACTGGGAAACTGGGAAACTGGGAATTAATTAAGAAAAAAGAACAAGCCACTAGCTAGGATAATATTAATTATAATATATTGTTAATTATTAATGTCATTAGTGCTAGAATACTATTAATTAATATGTTAATTATTGTGATCAGTGCTCCAAGTTATTGCATACTTTATTCAATTCATTACCTAATTTAAACTTTTGAAGATGATTATAAATAGCCAAAAACCTGGAAAAGGGTTGCTGTAGGAACCAATTTCATCAATAATAACATTACACAGAATTCACCACTTTGCAAAGATGGACACTATTTCAATTGTATATATAAAACTGAAGGAGATATTCTCTCATTTTGATTATAGGTTTTTGACTGTATTGTATTTGAAAATAAAAAGGACAAATTAAAGTGGGTACAAATTTTCTTCCCCACTCCAAATAGTATAATGACAAATATAGTATTAACTTATTTGATCAAGTAACTCCATTAAAACTTTCTAAATTTTTGTGGTTGCCATTAGCCAAAAATCTTGCTTGTGATATTTCTGCATCAAAACTTTTCATGAAGAACATGATGCTCATAGCTTACCGCTCAAAAGTTAGAAACTCAAAGCATATTTAAAAGAATGTCTGTGGCGTATTTTCAGTACAATAGATGAATTCTGTTCCAATTCCTCTGCAACTGCAAGCAAAGAGAAAGAAGAAGCAGAGAGATTATTATTACACAAGCAAAAGATATGGCATGCGCATTGAAGGCCACCTTTACAAGATATAAGCCCCATCTAAGCATGATTCAAACTCAGGTTGGTGCTGCAATTGTGTATTTCCTTACAGAAGCTGCCTTCAATCAAGGGCTAAATCCATATGTGTATGTCACTTATCGGTTGCTCATAGGCGGCTTAATCATGATTCCTTTTGCCTATTTTCTTGAAAAGTAAGTTATATAAACGCTTATGAATCTACAACATTGAGAACAAGAACACATTTGTTCATACTATTTGGTTGTCATGAATTAGCTTGGAAAGGTTCACTTCAATTTCTAATAAATTGATTTTTTACTTTGTTTCATGCAGAAAATCAAGGCCAAAGCTGACATTGGCACTGTTTTTGGAGTTAGTTTTTCTTTCTTTCTTGGGGTACTCAACATAACTGCTCTTTCACTTCTATATAATGTAAATTAGATTCAAAGTTTTGTTCATAAAAGAAAAAGGCACTAACAATCTTTTATCTCAACAGGGGTGGTTTAACTTACAACCTGTTCTTTCTAAGTCTGAAATTCACTTCTCCAGCATTCGTTTCATCGGTGTTCAACACTGTTCCATCTTTAACTTTTGTAATGGCCATCTTGTTAAGGTGCAGGCTCGGAGTCCATATAAGTGATTTATAAACAGTTCAAAGAGAAAAAAAAAATTTGATTTCATCCCAAAAATCTTGTTCATGTTGTTGGTGCAGGATGGAGATTGTTAATGTAAAGAGCCCTCGCGGGAGAGCTAAAATACTGGGAACCTTAATATCATTGGCAGGGGTCATGGTTATCACTTTCTACAAAGGACCAGCACTAAAAAGCTTGTGGGAAGCTCCAATTCATATGAAAAGACAACATTCGGTTCATGAGAAGAGGGTATTAGGGCCAATCCTTTCTGTTTCCAGCTGCTTAGTAGTGTCTTCATATTTCATTATGCAGGTAATGGATTAAATCATATAACAATAAATGTTCTAGGCAAAATTGTATTTTAAAAGCATGTAATAAGCCTTGTAGGCACATACTTTGAAGAAATATCCAGCCCAATTGTCCCTATCAGCATGGATAAACTGCATTGGAGGGGTACAGTCAGCTGTCTTCGCGGTATCCTTACAGCACAAGCCAGCAGCATGGTCCATCAGAATGTT
The DNA here is from genome assembly GCA_001974825.2 of Corchorus olitorius. Taxonomy (NCBI): domain Eukaryota; kingdom Viridiplantae; phylum Streptophyta; class Magnoliopsida; order Malvales; family Malvaceae; genus Corchorus; species Corchorus olitorius. The sequence goes on from AWUE01012254.1 coordinate 27,232, forward strand.
CGATATTAGTTTCTGGGCCATTTTATATTGTGTAAGTAATTTCATTTCATTTCATAGTCATAAACAGTTGAAATATATGTTCAAATCATGTTAAACTTGGTGGGACTCATTGAATGCCAGGGAATTAGTACTGCACTCGCCACCTTCTTTATGGTATGGTGTGTGAAAGTGAAAGGTCCAGTTTTTGCAGCCATGTTTAGCCCTCTTCAAACAATTACGGTAGTGGTTTCAGCATATTTTCTTCTCGGCGAAAAACTATACACCGGCAGGTAAGAAGTAAGATTCAAAATGTCACTTCACTTTCTTGTTAAAGTTCAAACTTATTGCAAAAGCACTATAACAATTTTTTGTCTTTGATCATGTAGCATACTAGGTGCAGTCAGTGTTATAATTGGTTTATATGTGCTATTATGGGGCAAAGAAAGAGATCAGTCTTATTCCAACAGCCAACATCAATCTTCTTTACCATCTGATGAAACAATTGCAGCAGATAAAACAGAGGAGGCAAATTTAGCAGAAAAGGAGGAACCATGAAAATGAGATGAAAAAATATTTTACAAAAGATCAGGAATCCATATATAGGAAAATAACTTCATTTCTTGATTGTCATCAATGATCAAAGTGTATTCAACCTTTTTGATTATTTATGAAATGAAAAGAATTGGAAATAAGGCTATTGCAAATTACTATTTCTGGTGTATTAAACATGTGAAAGTATAGGACTAACAAGGGGTTGGATCAAGTGGTAAGCGGCTTGTTCCAGCTTAAACAGGTCTCAAGTTCGAGACCTTGTGTACGCAGCTACCCCTGTTGGGAGACTCACCCACCATAACCAGGTGCGTGATGCGGGTCAACATTTTAAATTGCTAGTACTATTATAGTTAAAAGCAATGATTAAGCTGAGCACCAAAATGATCACATTTCTCCTCCTAGAACAGTGTGAGAGCAAAGAACAAGCAACTAGAATAATATTAATATATGTAAATTATTTTCATTAGCGCTTCAACTTGCATAATTATTTTATTTCATTAACTTTAAACGTTTGAAGATAATTATAAATATCCAAAACCCTGAAAAAGGATTGATGGAAGAAACAATTCAGCATTACATATTGCAAGATACTGTTATTACTATTACAGATGCTAATTAATTAATATATTATATTCTTTGTCCCTTGCACTTGAGACTAATCGACCTGATGTAACGACTTTTACTTTTTTTGGCATATAATGTAGAATTTAAGTATGAGATTGAAGAGTTTCTTCTCATTTTTATGATTGGCTTTTCGCTGTACTGTCATGAGAAAGAAAAAGATTAATATATAGTGGGTATAAATATTTTGCAACCAGATATTCCCCACCCTATAAAGTATAATGAAAACGGTTTGACTATACATGAAAAGCTACTTCAGTACAAAGAGCTAAAAGAAGGGTAGCTAAAATAATTTAGTTATTTTATCAAGGATACTCCAATTAAATCTGTCTAAAATCTTGCTGCCTTGCCATTAGCCAAAAATCTGGTTATGATATTCTGCATAAGAAATTTCATGAAGAACTTGATGCGTTGGAGTCAAATCAAAGCACATTTAACAGAATTCTGATATCATTTCAACAATATATAAATGCATTTCCTAGTTCCATATCTATGAGCAAACAGAAAGAAGTAGAAAGACTAGCATTACAACGAGCAAGAAATATGGCATGTGCATTGAAGGCCACCTTTGAAAGATATAAGCCCCTTTTAAGCATGATTCTGACTCAGATTTGTGCTGCAGTTGTGTATTTCATTACAGAAGCTGCCTTCGATCAAGGGCTAAACCCACATGTTTATCTCACTTATCGCTTTCTCCTAGCCGGCTTGGTCATGATTCCTTTTGCCTATTTTCTTGAAAGGTAACTTACATATACACTCATCAAACTCAACCTAGTTGAACAACTTGATCATGATTCCTTAATTAAGTTCAACATTAAAGACTATACTGTTTTAATTAGCATGAAATGGGGTAACTTCTAATTGATTTTACTTTGTTCTTGCAGAAAATCAAGGCCAAAGCTGACATTAGCAATCTTTTTGGAGTTATTTTTCGTTTCACTCTTAGGGTAGACATGACTCTTTATTAACTTCCATATAATGCCTAATGAGATTCAAAAGTTCAATTTATTCATAAAATGAAAAGCACTAACAATCTTTCCCCTTGATACAAAAAAACAGGTTTGGTATAACCTTTAACATGTTCTTCATAAGCATGAGATGCACCTCTCCAACATTCGTCTCATCAGTCTTCAACACTGTTCCATCTTTGACTTTCGTGGTCGCCATCTTGTTTAGGTGCAGTCTCCTAGTCATCCTTATTCTTTCAAGATTGTAAACAATAACTTAAATGAAGAAAGAAAAGAATTTCATGATCTTGTTTATGATTTTGGTGCAGGATGGAGATTGTTAACGTAAAAAGCGCTCGTGGGATCGCTAAAATACTCGGAACCTTACTATCCTTGGCAGGGGTGATGGTCATCACCTTGTACAAAGGACCTGCACTGCAAAGCTTGTGGGATGCACCAATTCATATGAAAAGAGGACTTTCTATTCATGAAAATTGGGTGTTAGGCTCAATTCTTACTGTTATCAGCTGCATAACATGGGCTACATGGTTCATTGTGCAGGTAATGGTTTAAAATCATATTAATACCTAAAAGTTACCTCTAGGGAAATTAATTATTAGTAGTTTAAAAGCATGTAAATTGTAAACCTTGTAGGCACATGCTTTGAAGAAATATCCAGCACAATTGTCCCTAACAGCATGGTTAAACTTATTGGGAGGGGCACAATCAGCTGTCTTGGCAGTGTTCTTCCAGCACAAATCAGCAGCATGGTCCATCAGAATGTTCAGTATTGATTTCTGGGCTATTGTCTATTGTGTAAGTAATTTCATAGCCATAATTAGAACAAATAAAAATATATAAACTTTTTGTTCAAACTTCAGAGTGATGTCTAAGTTTACCAGGGAATTATTGGCTCTGCATTGGCCACCTTCCTTCAAGTGTGGTGTGTGAAAGTGAAAGGTCCAGTCTATGCAGCCATGTTTAATCCTCTTCAAACAATTTTGGTAGCGGTTCTAGCATACTTCGTTTTTGGCGAAAAACTATACACAGGAAGGTAAGAGACTTATAAGATTCTTAATTTCATTTTATAGTTAAGTTCAAACTTGCAAAAGCACTATAATTAATTAACCCGCTGATATATTTTTGATCATGTAGCATACTGGGTGGAGTTACTGTTATCATTGGTTTATATGTACTCTTATGGGGCAAAGATAGAGATCAGTCTTACATCAACAGCCAAGACCAATCTTCTGATGTAATAAAAGCAACAGATAAAACAGCAGAAAAGGAGGAACCATGAAAAAGAGGAAGCCATAGAAATGAACTTCATTTTTCTCAATTGTCATTAAGTGTACTAAAACTTTTAGTTTATTTATTTCTTCTCAAAAACAATGGAGAAGATAAGGAGATTAGAAGAATTTATTTTTCTGCAGAAAGGGGATAGAACCCAATGCTTGTTGTTACTCACTTAATACTCCAACTTGCTAAATAATTCAATTCCTTCTCTTTTTATATATGATTCCAAGGTTACAAAATTCACTTTAAAAAGAAGAAATATATATAAGTGCTCTTAACTTAGACAGATGCTAATATGCTATGTATGTGTGTGTCCCTTGTCAGTTTGTTTTGTTCCAACTGAATTCAGGCATCAGATTTTTGTGGTTATAATCTCTACTGATTATGATATGTTTTCCCAGAATCCAAGTACATCACGGATAAGGAAAGTTTTAATGGTGTGGCTAAAACTTTTATTCCTCTTGCATTTAAAAGGTGTTAAATATTACTAATTCCTTGCAACCAGATAATAATTTTTTTTCTTGACAATATTCGGAAGGGCAAACATTGACATATACATGTAGGGTAGCTAAAAAGCTACAAAAAATCCTGGATGATTTTTTAGGTCAAATGATTTTAATTGATGTAATCAGCTGCTAAGGTTCTACATCAGAATTTTCATAAAGCGAATGATGCTCCACATTATGCATATTTGTCTGCACAAAAACCTTATCAGTCCATTAGTATATATATGCATTTTCTGCTCCATTAATAAGCAAACAGAAAGAAGCAAAGGGGTTTCATCAAGGAAACTAAGTAACATGGCATTCAAGGTGACTTTTACAAGATACACGCCACATCTGAGCATGGTTCTAGCTCAGATAAGTTATGCAATTCTTTATTTCATTGTGGAAGCTTCTTTCAATCAAGGCCTAAATCCTCATGTCTATGTAACTTATCGATTTCTCCTCGCGGGCTTGGTGGTGTTTCCTTTTGCCTATTTGCTTGAAAGGTAGTAGAAATACTTATACACCATTAATAAAATTGTCTTTAGGCTGATTCTCTAACTGATACATTTCTTTTTGTGCAGAAAATCAAGGCCAAAGATGACATTAGCACTATTTCTAGACTTGTTCTTGCTTTCTCTCATTGGGTAAAGTAGACCCTAAAATGAAATGCTCTTGGGCACTTTTATAATGCAAATGACTAATGAGTTTCAAAGTTAAATTTGCATAAAGCATTCACAAATTTTCCTCTTATTTTCTCCTTAAATGTGAAAACAGAGTGGCCTTGACAGTTAACCTGTACTTTGCAAGCTTGAGATACACTTCTCCATCATTCCTTGCATCTATGTTCAACACTGTTCCTTGCTTGACTTTTGTAATAGCCATCATACTCAGGTAGTAGAAATAACACTCCATAGCCTTAGCAAAAATCTCTTTACTTTGAAATTTTATAGTAAATCAATTTTGATCCATGTACTTGGCACAGGATGGAGGTTGTTGATGTCCGGAGCCCTCGTGGGATAGCGAAAATCCTCGGAACATTGTCATCCTTGGCAGGAGTCATGATCATAACTATGTATAGAGGACCTGCAGTTCATAGCTTGTCGACGGCTCCAATTCACATGAAAAGACTTCCTTCCCTACATGAAAACAGGGTGAAAGGGCCAATTCTTGCTGTTGCAGCTTGCATAACATGGGCTATATGGTTCATTATGCAGGTAATCACTTTGATGCAAATTCTCCTTCATTTAAAGGCAGTTTTAAATGCTATGTTAACTTTTTAGGCAGTTACTTTGAAGAAATATCCTGCAAACTTGTCCTTAACAGCATGGATGGATTGTATTGGAGGTGCACAATCGGCTGTCTTTACACTGTTCTTACAGCACAAACCAGAAGCATGGTCGATCAAGATGTTTAGTATTCATTTCTGGGCCATCACATATTGTGTAAGTATTCTTTGTCATGGCAATTAGAAACATATGTTATATATTTGTTCAGACATTGTCCTGAGCCTGGTTTGATGAAAATGAATCCCAGGGAGTTGTTTGCTCTGGTGTTGTTATCTTCCTTCAGTTTTGGTGTATGAAAAAGAAAGGGCCAGTCTTTGTTTCAATGTTCACTCCCCTTTCGACAGTCATGACCGTCTTTTTCGCATACTTTTTTCTTAGTGAAAAGCTATATGTGGGCAGGTAAAGTTAAGTTCATTCCATACTTGCAAAATCCTACTACCCATTCCCTTAGATCCTCTGTAATTTTTATTTCACCCTTCAGCATTCTCGGAGGAGTCATCGTTATCATTGGTTTATACTTGCTATTGTGGGGAAAGGAAAGAGATCAGCCTTACATCAAGACCCAAGAGCAGTCTTCTTCACAATGTGACGGGCTGAACGCCGTTACCAATGAGGATAATTCAGCAGCAGGAGAAAAGGAGGTACCTTGAACGAGGCATCAAACAGCTTGTGACAGTGTAGGATTTGGCTCATGAGATTTTTCCTAGTCAATTCTAAAGAACGAGGAAGAGTTGCAATAGAGTAATAACTTAGTTTGTTTTCAACATGGTTAACCACAAGTACCTAAAGATCATATCAGCATCAAAAATCAAAAGTTCAAATTTGTAGCTATAATTTGTTGATGTGGAGTTGCATGCTTTTTAAATCCTCTCACATAATTTGCAGATTGCTAAATCACATATTTGCGCATAATTCTTTTTCATTTCTGTTAAAATCAACTCAAAAGCAGGAGATAGTCAAGGAATGCACTTGTATTGACATTGTGGCTCTAACTTAATATTAGCTTTCATCTAACCTTCCTACATCTGCTACCCAAATATGGCCATCCCAAATTACATATATCGAACTTGTACACAAAATTTACAAAAAGCTGAACGTAGGTAGCAGCTTGCTCTCTAGCTTTCAATATAACTTAACTAAACTAAGCGCTGATCCTCTGCTCATTTCGCTTCATGAAGGCGCACTCGTATTGACTCGGTGCTAGACACCTTATTGATGCTGAAAAAAGAAAAGATAATGTAGGCAATCAGTTAGAAGCATTGTATTCAAAGAAAAGGACAGTCATTTGAGATTTGTAATAAAACATGTGAATGGTCATCCACAATCATCACCATGCCAAATTAGGGGGGGAAAGTGACAATATCAAGTAGTAATCGTGTAAGTAATAGTACTCACCAAACAAGTAAATCTCCAGAAGAGGCCAGCTTTTCAGAAATCCATTCCGGAGCTAGCTCTTGCAACAACTTTAGCTGCTCTTCAACTTCTCCTGTGAAAACAGAGCAGACTTGCCTCAACTAATGCTTTCATAATATAAACAAATAAGATAAGTTACTCACTGTTTTGAGTTAAGTCTTACCTCTATCAATGATATCACAGTGGCCAGCAATTATTCTGTGCATAAGCTCCTCTTTGGTAATAACGGAGCGCCTTATTGACTGGAATAGGTAATGAATCGTGTTGAAGAGCTTCGGTAGGCAGGCAATCATCCGTTGTCGCCTCTTTGCTTGTGAGATTGCTGGATCTAGCTCCTCCATTGCTTTCCTCTCTTTCTCCTTAATCTGCAGTGATGATAAATGGTTACTTATCACAGTCATGCCACTAATCATGTTAACTTGCAACTGGATGTTATGCTAAATGATGCAATGGATCTTGTGAACATTAGGCGACTAAGACCTTGGTCTAGTTAGTGACAGATGAAATTCATGTTATAAAAGGATGATGGCAAATATAATTCACAGTGGCTTACAGAATTCAGAAGGCTCTCAGGTAGAACAGAAAGAACGTCATCTTCATCATCATCAACTGGCTTGATTGCCATCTCATCTTCTTCATCAACAACCTTCTTCTCCTTCACAGGAGTATCAAATTTCAAGGACCTGGTACGTGGTGGCCTCCTAAGTAACTTGTTTGATGAATCGGAAGAAACCTCATCCGGGCTCATGTAACATCTCTTCTGTGGCTGTAGAGTAGGTGTGGCAGCCATCAGCCTAGCAGGAGTTGAAGCAAGTTTTGCAGGAGTGGACAGAATACTGCCAGCTTTTGTAGGTGAGCCATCTTCAGTTTTCAAGGGATGTATCTCTTTGACTGGAGTTGCAGGTAAGCAAGTTTTGAAACTCATCTCACTACTAGCTGGTTTACATAAAACTTCAGTTGGGGATTGGCTTGGAGCAGAGCTAGTTTTGCCACTGGAGGCAAATATGTCCACAGATAGCTCTGGAACTTGAACATTTGAAGACTGAAGGGAAACATTTGAAGATTTCTCGACAGTGTCCTGAGCTTTGCTTGCGACTCTCTTGGAAAAGCGCTTTTGAAAAGAACAAGGAACATGAGATGCCACCACGGGCTGCTGCTCATTCACTGATTCAGCTGCTTCGCCTTCTCCTGTTAAGTTGGTTGATGACTCATCAGATGAGAGTTGTGCTTTTATCATGTTCAATTGCTCTTTCTGCTTTGAGTGATTGAATGGCTCTGGGAGATCTTCTTCAGGGATTTCAACATCCTAAAAGAGACAAGAAGTATAGTTTAAACAGCATGACATTTAAACGGCTGAAAACACAGTGCATTAAAAGCATAGCTAGAACTAAAACAGATTGGGGAAGCTATAGCTTCCAGATCTCTAGAACTATTTACAAAGCTTTTCTGTTCCAAATACTCAACATGTTAGCTTTATAACAAGGAGCAAAATATGTTTCCTTTAATTTAAGCCTATTGGGACAGGACATCATTGCTGCTTAAAGCTTTCGTTTGGGGACAATGCACATATGAATTAAGTTCCATTAGGTGTTTACTGCCAATAAGAAGAAATCAAGCATTGAACTTTATCAACAAACAGCTTCAAAGTGTCTAGTCTTATATAAATACAATAACATTTAGGCAACTTTAAACTACGAGACATTGGAACCATGCAACAATTTTTGCTTCATAAGGCTGAAAAGATAAGGCTTTTTAACAAGGAGCAGTAAATACTTGGTAGAGCTAACTGTAAACCCTAATTTCAAACAAAGTAATACTCTAAACGTGTTAAAACAGGCAATTGGTAAGATTATTAAGCGGAAATTGATAAAAGAAATGCACAACAAAGATTACTAAGCAGAAAAGATACCTCGGGATGAGCCTTGACAAAATCTGAAAGCCGAGATCGAAAAACCCTTCTCAGATTCAGATTCTTAGTCTCAGATTTTGACTTGTCCCCACACTCAATCGCATCAACGATGATTCTAATGTGGAGATCTGGTTTCATGCAACTAGTCCTCTCATCCAAGACCAACATTTTCCTTATCTGAATCGCCTCAGGTAAAATATGCTTCAATTGGGCTAAGTGACCGTATGAAAACCTCCTATAAATCAAACATCAAAATCCCAAAAAGAAACAAGTAAATAAACAAATCATCCAGAAAATAAATACCCATCAATCAGCACTGCTTGACAAGATTAATTGAAGTTACCTTTTCGTCAAACACTCTATTGTGGAGCTAATATTCCTAAAAGTTGGCACCGAACCCCTCAATTTCAGCAGCCGGAGTGCCGAGTCCAAGCTATTGAAAAACTCACACAATATCTCGTACCTATGTAAACAAACATTCAATCAATAAGCATTCTTTTTCAAAAATAATTTTTTTTAAAAAAAGCTAGGGTTAGAAGAAACGGGACTTACTTTTCAGGAAGCTTGTTGGGACGGTCACCGGAGGTTTTGGGTGGCGGAGATTCATTGGGCCAGAATAAGATCTGTTTCCGGGCCGACTCGATCTCGTCTGTCGGAGGTTTGGGTCGGGCCTGAGCCGCTTGCCGGATCTCCTTGATGGAAAGGGCAACGCCACTGTTACGAGGACGGTTTGGGAGCAGGGAGCTGTGCTTCTCCGGGGTTTTGGAAACGGGTGAGTTCGAGGCTAGGCTCAGAGATCTTTTGGATTTCAGAGGGGTGGATTCAAGTGAATCTGAGGAGTTCATGGCTGGAATATCACTGAAAAAACAGAAGGGACGCCGGAGTTAATGGAGCAAGAAGAAAAAAGAGTTGGCGGAGAAGTAGGAAATGAGTGAATAATATATGGGGGCCGATTGAGAGGTTTTCTAAAGGCGGAGGGGTTAGTGTGCTGAGAGCTTAATAAGAGGGTTTTTTTCTGGCGGGAAATCTTAGCTGGAAATCCACTCACTGCTTGACACGTGTGCTCCCGCCAAATTGGTTCGTTGCGTCCCGCGGATTCCTTTGAGGTTTGTTTGGAGACAGGCGTAAACGGTTATCAAGTAGGGATTACTAGGGATATCCTGATCCGGTTATGTTATTCTTGATGGACCTAAATAAGGCCCAAATTTTATGATTGGACCAAAGCCATTAGCCCAACAAAATTAGGAACCTGAGGCCCAAAGAGCTATAGAAGAGACTGTCCCAAATTTCTTGGAAAAGGCCCGTGCTGAGTCAGCAAACATCTGGTGTTCACCGGTCGGTTAAATTACAACTCAATAAATAATGTAAAAAAACTTTAAAAAGCCTTTTTAAAAATATAAAAAGGACAAAATAAAATCTTCGAGCTGAAGATTTTAAAATTTTAATTAATTATTAAGGGGAAAAAAAAGGTGTTTCCAATTACAAAAGGAAAAACAAAAGTCCTTCGTCTGCTCAAAAGCCTCAAACAAACAAGGCTTTGGTTTTGGTTTTGGTTTGGGCACTAAAATAAATTAATCGTCATAATATTAAAAACCCCTAGAGAAAATAGAGGAATTACTCACCTTCACGTCTCCTTCATTCGTTTTTTAATTTCTTTTCGTTGTGATTTTCTCAGAGAAGAAGAGGTGGAAGAAGAAGAAGAAGAAGAAGAAACCCAAAGCCCCCCTTTTATCTAATTCTTTCTTTGGATTGATTAACTTCTTGGTTAGAAACAATTTTGGAACGGTTCACTCATTATTAAAAAGTTTAAATTTTTTTATTGAAAATTTCTTCCACGCAACGAAAAACTCTTCTCCTTTGCTTTCCTTCCCTTTCTTGCTCCCTTCGAATTCTCCGAGTAACAGTCAGTCTTTGTTTCTTGTTGATTCTCGCGTCGTTTCTGGGGAATAATCCCTTACTGGGTATCTGCCAAATTCGCCGTTTTGTGAGTATTCCTTCATTCCTCAGGTGTTATTGGAGCTGCTCGTCTGTGGGTCGGAGGTAAATTCGAGTGCTTTTTGTTATTTAGTGTGATAAATGGATAATCTTGGCATGTTCAATTGTTTCAGCTTTTCTTTTCTTTTTTCTTTTTGAAAAGAATATATGTGGATAGTTAGAATTTGGGTTAACGTATGGTTTTATAGTTTGTTTTCATGTTCAATCGATGTTGGAGTCTTTGGTTGACTTGAATTCGTCAAAAAATTCCTTCCTTTTTTAGTATGTTTTGCAGCTTAGCTTTTGATAGAGTGATTATTTTCCTTTTGGATATACAATAGTATTTATATAGTTGACCTAAGAATTGGGACTAATTTATCTGCTAGTTTTATCTCGGTGTGATGTTTTTCTGCCAAATATTAATAATATATACTATGGTTTATGTGGTATGGTTTTGCATAAGTTGATACCATTTTGATTCAACAGTTTGCTAATTAAGTCACTGGGTTCAAATTATTCATCTTTTAGCTTCTTGCTAGTTGGTTCATTGAGGAAAGAAATGTGGTTTACAGCTTATGATTTGCAGGTATTCGAACTTAGTTATTTAGTTTAAGGATTTAGAAATAAGGTTTTTTGATTATCTGTCCGTTTCATGTCCTGTTATTTGTTATCTCATTTTTTGGGTTCTAGATTAATATGATAGTGGCGTTAAGTTCGTTGTGGTCAATAAGGTTGCTTAGTGTATTTGTTGTTATGATGTACTGGTTTTCTGCATTGCTTCTATTTCCCCCTCTTTCTGTGCATACATACATCATAAAAAGGAATTTTTCTGATTTTCTTCTTGTTGGCAGATCCTTGCCAAAATCATTTGTGTATTTTGGGGAATGGACTGGCTGTTTTTCCCTGCCATCAAGATATACGAATGATGTTCAGGGTGCAAAAGGCTGCAAATGCTCTCGGCATATTTAAGTGGAGATGTGGTGGTGAATCATCTTTGACCACAGGCTTACTAGGTGATGTGCCCCCTGAGATTGAGTTGTCTGACTATGGACGGGTACCACCAAGTCCTGGTAGTGAGAGCCCTTCGGGGCTTCTTCATGGTGAGACTCTGAGTGTGGAACCAATTGCCGACTTGGACTTGTTCTTTGAACGGCTCTATAGCTACTATTGTGAAAAAGGCCTTTGGTGCATAATTATAAAGTGGATAGTTGAGCTTCTGAGTTTGGGCTTTACCATATGTTTCTCTGGGTTTTTTTTGTTATTTGTTGATTGGAATGGTCTCCGAAATGCTAAGTGTGGAATGGATGCATTTGAGTCTGGCATTAAGCCATGTGATCTTGCTAAGGAAGCTCTTCACGAGCACCCATTAACCCCTTTAACACTTTCAAAAGCTATTATTGTTGGATATTTGGGGCTCTTTTCCATCTATTGGATATTCTGTTTTTTGAGGTTCTTTGCGCAATTGAAGGATACTCTCGGGATACGTCATTTTTATTATAACAGGTATATTTATATTTCATAAGTTACAAGATGCGGTAGCAGCTTTGAAATTTCCTTCTCGGTAGTTTATTTGCTGTTAGAATTTTACGTATTGAATTTTAATTTTGCAGTCTCCATGTTACTGATAATGAAATTCAAACCATGCCATGGGCAACAATCCTTGAAAGGGTTGTCCGGTTACAAAGTTCACAACAACTCTGTGTGGTCAAGGAGCTTTCTGCTCATGATGTGGTTATGCGATTGATGCGGAAGGAGAACTACTTGATCGGAATGCTTAATAAAGGAGTGCTTGCGTTTCCTATTTCACCTTGGGTCCCAGGTGCTGGTCCAAAGGTCAAATATGGCCCTGATGGAAGACAACATCGGCTCATTTTAACAAAGACACTTGAATGGACCTTAAATTGGTGTATACTGCAGAGCATGTTTGACCGGTATGTTTAAATTTTGATGAACATTTTACTTTCGGCTTTATGTATGTTACTGCCTATCGTAATCGCTGTTATGGACATAGTCTGATGGTATTTTTCTAGTTTTATGATGAGCTGTGGTAATGGTATTAACATGTATGTATAGTAATAGAGGCAAGTGCAATGACTTCCTACTTTCAGGCTAATGATAAAATTATTTATTTCTTCAATTTTTAATGCGTGATATTCCAACTTCAAGATTATCATATAATCCTCATAGCAAAGAGGTGTAATGAGATGCATTTTAGATGTTGAAACACGAAATTTAATTGTACTTGTGTTCACTACTTAAGCTGAGATGGGCTCTTGTTAGGAGATGGCTTTGGTACCGTACCACTGACAGTGATGTTGCTTTTTAAAGAAATTTATAGACTTTTAATTTTCTAGAGGTCACTTTTGGTAGTCCTGCTTAGGTTGGGTCTTTGATAGTTGATAATGATATTGTTTCGGGGAGTAGCACAAAAAGAGTTGGTTAGAAGATTGCTTAATAGCCTTCTTGAGTTGCCTATTTGAAATGTGTTGAAGTCCCAAAAAGGTTTACTGACATTTTCTTTCTATAATTAGGAGAAAATCTTTCTATTTAGTTGTTCAAGTCTCAATTTACCCTGAGGTTAACCTTGCAACTTCTATCAGGTTTTATTGATCTTAGTTGTCTAAAACATTTCCTATTAGGCTTTTCTTTTGAAGAAGGGTTTTATGACAACTGTTTGGAATGCTCGTTTTTGGCAGAAACTTTCGTGTTAGAACGGACTTCATTTCTAATCCTAGAACATTGAAGAAGAGGCTTATGGTTGTCGGGCTTGCTATGCTTCTTCTCTCTCCATTTCTTGTTATATTCATGCTGGTTTATCTCTTCTTAAGACATGCTGAACAATTCTATAACCATCCAAGCACAGCTTCATCCCGAAGATGGTCAAATTTGTCAAAGTGGATCTTTAGGGAATTCAATGAGGTATGGCCATTTCCCTTTTCTCTGCTTCAATCATAAGTTGAATCATTTCCTTATTTGCTGTGAAGTCAATATGGTTTGCTCTGTGCCTATGCTCAAAGTTTGTGTTATCATGTTTATTTAGTAATCTTGGGTGTTAGTCAATGTTTGAAGTTACATCTCTTTATCTTAGATGAAATACTTGTTTAAATTAAGACAAGAAACTTTAAATTGATTATAAGGAAGAAAAAGTTGTTTAGAACCTACTGCGTAAATAAACTGAAACAATCGTTTGTTGGAATGGATATTTTCCACTGCTAGGTTCTCTTGTTCTTATATTCTGTAATGTTGTATTTTGACCAATTTTCTTACAAATAATGTCTCTATCTTATAGGTTGACCATTTATTCAAGCATCGGATTAATAGCAGTGTAATGCATGCTTCCGAGTACCTAAAGCAATTCCCCTCACCGATTATTTCTATCATTGCAAAGTTTATCTCATTTGTATCCGGTGGCTTCGCTGCTATTTTGATCATCATTGCTTTTCTTGAAGAATCTTTGCTAGAAGGCCATGTAATATATTTGAACCTTCACCATTTCAGATTCTTGTATTTGCTGTTCAACTCTTCTATATACATTTCGGTTGTTTACATACCTTCTTTTTCTTTTTTAAATTATTTTCATTCTCAAACTTGCAGATATTTGGTCGGAACTTACTTTGGTATGCAGCTGTATTTGGAACCATTACAGCTATTAGTCGGGCTGCAGTTACTGATGAACTTCTGGTGCTTGATCCAGAAGGGGCTATGTCTATGGTGGTCCAACATACACACTTTATGCCAAAGAGGTGGCGTGGTAAGGAAAACACTGAGACAGTACGGATAGAGTTTGAAACTCTATTTCAGGTAATTGTGCTTTATTCCATTCCTTGTTTTGCATGTAACATGCTTGTTAAATTGTACAAGTTTTTTGAAAATAACATGTTTTACTGCCATATAGCCATATGTTTTGTTTCCATTGGCATTGCTTAACCTCAGTATTTTGAAGATCAGTTTGGATGATAGGACAGATACTTTTAGTACTTAATTTTTACAACTTGAAGTCTGTGGATTTTCATGTAACAAAGCTTCATTTATTTTAAGGCCTTTGCTGCAGCAAGGGCTGGCAATATCATTTCTTGGCTAGCTGTTTATCTTTTGTACTATTACTATTGGATTGGGAGATACAATCAAATCAATAATTTGAGAAATAATTATGATTCTTTTCTTATTACCTCACATATTGAACTTTTCTTTTACTTATTTTTAATTTTATGATGCAGTATACTGGAATGATGTTGGTAGAGGAGATGGCCTCAATTTTCCTCACTCCGTTCTTGCTTATGTTTGTTGTCCCAAAGGTTATTTAACTCTTTGTTTCTTTTGGAAATCAAATCAACTGTCATCTCTTATACCGTACATGTTAATTTTGGACTAAATGTTTTGTTTATTTTGCAGCGGGTGGATGATATCTTACAGTTCATTGCTGATTATACAGTGCAGGTTGAAGGTGTTGGACATGTTTGCAGGTAGACTGTAATTCTTATAATTTTTTCGAACTAGTTTATTGCTAGCTATATCAAGTCCCCATTAATGAGAGAATGTGTTTGATTACTCCCTTCTTTCTTTTGTTGCAGTTTTAGTGCTTTTGATTTCAAAAGCCATGGCAATGGCAATTATGGCTCTCCATATAATGTACCTCGTGCAAAAAGGAGTTCCCAGGGGAAAATGGAGAAATCATTTTTGAGGTATGATTCTAGCACAAATTAATTTGAATAATTACTCTCTCCTACAACATCACATATCATTCTTGCTATTTGCTATTTTATTGGTTTTCAAAAAGCCTTTATACATAGCTTATGATCATTTTTTGGCTGATTGCGCCCATTGCATTCCTCCCCCTCTAGCGTCATCTCTTCCCCAACTCTTTTCTTTTTTTTTTTTGGCTTCTCAGGTTTTGTTTTGTATTATTCTTGGTCATGGTTACTTTTCTCTCCTTGTGCTACATTCTCTCTCTCTCTCTCCTCTTTTCTGCTTGTTTAATTTCTTGAAATATTTAAATCTGATTGCAGTTTCCAGAGTACCTACCCTTCATGGGAGCCAAATGATCATGGTAAGCAGTTCTTGTCAAATATTAGAACTTTCAGGGAGCAAAAGTTGCAAGGGCAGGGAGGAGCTAGATATGCAAATTCTCAGGGTAGATTGTGGCAAGGTAGCCCACTGAGAACTTATGTAGATAGAAATGGCCTTTTATCAAGGGAAATGCAGCAGAATATTCCTGGCACCGGCTACAATTTGGGTTCTTTATGGCTAATTGATGCTGATCAAAAGAATCATCCATATCTTCTAGATTGGTATTATACCTCTCGAACTGACCATGTAACCAGCTATGGGAGAGAGACTGCAACAAGACCATTTGAACCAAATGAGCAACAACATGGAGATTTTTGGGCACCAACCAACATGACACACAATGAAGCAAGAGAAGAAGATTACTGGCCATACCATTATGAAGATCGGTCACAGTCACATCTTGAAGCTTCCACATCAGCGCCTTTCTTCCATGAGAGCGTAATTCGGCATCATGATACAGGTGATATAGGGCACCGTACTAGGAGCCATTGGTGGGCTAGAAGCGGTACACATGGTGCACATCCTCAAACAAGTTTTCTTGAGCCTCCTGATTTCAACCGCTATTCTTCAGACAATCATTATGAAAACTTCTCTGAGAGAAGTGTAGAAGAGCAAGAACAATTCCTTGATTGGAGTGATTCTAGGAGGTTATCCCGGACGACTGTCTTGGATGATGATCTTGAAGCTGGAGGAGGGCTTCATTTTGATGATATTTATACCAGACCACCCGAAACTCCTACTGTAAATTTAAGGCCCCTAAACTTGGGTTGATCAATAAGGTACTTTGGTTAATGGAGTGGTACTTCTCTATCAGAATTCAGATGAATGGAATGCAAATGGGTTTCCAATGCTGGTTTAGGGTTTTCATTCTACTAATATCATGGAAGGAAACTCTGTATTCTAATTCTTTGTTGTATATAGATTCATTGTGAGGTTAGTTTCTAGAATTGCCTCAACTCTGATTTAGAAGGCAACATGCTCCAATGAGTCATTGTTAGCCTTTTGATAGTGTATAAAAACAGACCATTACAATTGATCATTTAAAATTTCATTCAATCCATATACTATTTCTTTGTACAAATCGCCTTGATCAAGCTTCATTAAATAATGTCAACAAACTAGTTTTATGTTCTTGAAACGCTCCATATATGTAAACAAGGTGCAGACAGGATTCTGGAATGTAAAGCATATAATGGATGATAATACGACACCGTTTACAGGCAGTTTCTTTCGCGTTCTGCATCTTCTCCATTACAAAAGCCAACAGCCAACAGGTAAGGGTTTTATTAAAAACCTAGGCTTCAGAGAAAACACAGAAAAACAGAACTACTAGCTACTAAAACTTGTCGGTCTGAAATTTCTGATTTTTCTGAATTTCACGATGAAAAAGGCTTCTCTTTCACTTCTATCAAATTTCAACCGCCAAAGGCTCAAGACAGTTGCCCCTCTTCTCTCTCGAAGTTACATTTCTGATAGTTCTTCATCGTCGTCTTCTTCTTCTTCTTCTTCAGCGCTTCACTCAGGCTCCCGCCGCCCTCGATCATGTGCGAAAGCCCATGGCTTGGTCCTCAAACCTCACCAATTCCAAACAAACCCATCTCGTACTCTCGACACACTTGTGGAAAAGCCAACCCAATTGTCCTCTAGGCAGAGAAAGTTGAGAGAAAAATCTGATCTTGATGAAGCTTTTGAGTCTGCTAAAACCGCTGAAGAAATGATCGGAGCATTTAAAAAGATGGAAGCTTGTTTTGATGAAAGAGAGCTTGGGTTAGCTTTATTGAAAGTTGGACTCAGACTTGACCAAGATGGTGAAGACCCTGAAAAGGCTTTATCTTATGCTGAAAGAGCATTGAAAGCATTGGATCAAGATGGTAAACCTTCTTTACCTGTTGCCATGACTTTACAATTGATGGGTTCTATTAATTTTAGTTTGAAAAGGTTTAATGATAGTTTAGGCTATCTTAATAGGGCTAATAGGATGCTAGGTAGGTTAGAGGAAGAGGGTATTGCTAGTGTTGAGGATATTAGAGCAGTGCTGCATGCAGTGCAGGTTGGGTTGGGGAATGTGAAGACAGCTATGGGGAGGAGAGAGGAGGCTCTCGAGAATCTCAAGAAGGCTTTGGAAATTAAGGAAATGATTTTTGAGAAAGATAGTAAGGAATTGGGAATGGCCTATAGGAATTTGGCAGAAGTTTATGTTTCAGTTCTAAATTTTAAAGAGGCCTTGCCTTTTGCTTCAAAGGCATTGGAGATTCATACTAAGGAGCTGGGGCATAATTCGGTGGAGGTTGCACATGATAGGAGGGTTCTTGGAGTTATTTATACTGGTATGGAGGAGCATGAGAAGGCATTGGAGCAGAATGAGCTGTCACAGAAGGTTTTGAGGAATTGGGGTCTTAGTTCTGAGTTGCTTCGTGCAGAGATTGATGCAGCTAATATGCAGATTGCATTGGGGAAGTATGATGAGGCTATTGATACTTTGAAGGGTGTAGTCCAGCAGACAGAGAAAGATAGTGAGAATCGAGCTCTGGTGTTTATTTCAATGGGAAAGGCTCTTTGTAATCAAGAAAACTTTGCAGATGCTAAGAGGTGTTTGGAGATTGCTTGTGGAATTCTTGAAAAGAAAGAGAGAGTTTCTCCAATTGAAGTAGCTGATGCGTACTTGGAGATATCAACGCAATATGAAACCATGGATGGGTTTGATACTGCAATTTCTTTGTTGAAGAGGGCATTGACCTTGTTTGAGAGGCAACCTCAACAGCAGACGTCGGAGGGAAGCGTGTCTGCTAGAATAGGGTGGTTACTCATGTTGAAAGGTGAGGTGCCACAGGCCATTCCTTATTTGGAGAGTGCAGCAGAGAAAATGAAAGAGAGCTTTGGTTCCAAACATTTTGGGGTTGGGTATATTTACAACAATTTGGGGGCAGCCTATTTGGAATTAGAGAGACCTCAGTCAGCAGCACAGATGTTTGCAGTGGCAAAGGACATCATGGATGTCTCTCTTGGTCCTCATCATGCAGACTCGATTGAAGCTTGCCAGAATCTTGCAAAAGCATATGGTGGCATGGGAAGGTGAGATCCTTTTTTCTTTTTTCATATATTTTTTTCACCAGGCATGTTGACTTTATTATCTCAGCATTGTTGCAGTTTCATCCTTCTTACCCTTTTGTTGAATTAGTCATGTAATGATTTCTTTTCTCCTTTCTGACAAATTGTATCCTTGTCTGAACTGGAGTCTTCGTCTATGGGCAAGTAATATATTTCTTCTGAATAGTCGTAATCTAAACTCTAATGTGTGCTATACAAAGTTTCCAGAAATTTTGCACTGGTACACGTCAAGAAATGATGCACATGTAGATTTACAAGCATATGTCTAGCCTGCAATCATGCTTTGTCATGTAGCATCTTTTGAAATGAATCTATCTTGCAGTCTATATTGGCGTTTAGGGTTAAGGTTGATCTGAAAATTCTTTTTCTTGGATGTTGCAGCTATACCCTCGCAATTGAATTCCAGCAGCAAGTAGTTGATGCCTGGGACGGCCATGGAGCAAGTGCAGCAGACGAACTCAAAGAAGCCCAACATTTTCTTCAAGAATTGAAGACAAAGGCCCATGGTACATCCACTAACCTGAAACCTACAAAGGCCTTGCCTTTGCCAACAAATAGTGTTGCTACCAGAATTTCACAACTTGGTATTAACAAGAATACAGCCAGCTCAACCCAGTAGACTTATTAATTTAGCTCTGTGATCACAATTCCTGCAGTTTTTCTTTGAGCTTGACTTTGTCTTTGAAATAGCTAGAAGGAACATTTATTGTTCTCTATTGTTTTTCTCATATATATATATATGCAGCCAGTCATATAAGGCACTTAAAACAGATTCCTTGCTTTCCCTGCCATTGGCCTTTCTTGAAAACAACATTGTTAGCTCCTTAGCAAGTTTTTTGCGGGAATACTGGTATAATATAAGTTGTATTCGATTTAATGTTTTCCATTTCTTTTACCTTTGTCAATGTTGTTGTCTAAAGAATCTACTATCTCATTTACCTCAGGTGATACAATCATCATTCTTAATTCTTTCTTATGAATAGCATTATTTTTACAGTATTGAGCTAATGCATGTTAGGAACATTGTAGAGCTGATTAGTGGCTATTCCCCGATAACTCTCTGTTCCTAGGATTTGAAGGATTGCTATATTAGCTTCAAGGAAGCTCGTGCAGATGGTGGCCTGTTAGCATTTTAGCCACCCGGCCTGGATTCTTCACATTCTGAGCATTGTTTTAGCTCAAACTAATGCAGTAATAAACAGTACAAGAACAGAATTATGATTAATTAAGCTAGAACAAAATCATTCCTTCTGCTCTTCAGCAGCAGCAGCAACATAATTACTAGAAGACAAAAGAAGTCGGTGATCATTACTAAAGGACCTCCATTGTTCTAACTTGGTTGAGTTATAGTTACTCATTGTTGGGTCCCTTCCCTCTGGCTTCCAATAAATACCCCTTCTTTGCCTTTCCTCTCTCTGTCTCTTCTGTCTCTGAAACTCTAGATATAAGCGCATGAAAGCAATCATTGTCATTCATGAAGAGAAAGAACTCAAAATGGAATGGAGCCGATCTTATCCACACATAGTGCTTTAAGCAATGATTCTCCCACCCATGCTTGCATTTTTTTCATTTTTCAGTAAAACTATGAACCCTCACTTTGTTTTTTTTCAGTATGTACAATATCAGGTAAAAAGTCACTCACTCTACAGTACTCTTCTGACTCTCTTTTTTGTTACACTCATTTTTGCCTCACAAAATTTTTCCAAGATAAAACAAATAAACAAACAAAATTAAAGTTAATGTAACCACTCTCTAATCATAAATCAAATTCAATAGGAAGTACCGCATTTCTGGCCCTTTGGCTGTTTCCGAATGGAAATAATGATCTCCGGCTTCGGTTACTGCATTCTTCAGTAGGATTAGTCTCCCTAGGAAGCCTGTTTTGTTGAACAATGGCTTGAACAGATAAGTAAAGTTGCCGATCCACAGCAGAATCCAATGAGAAAGATCTCCTTATAGGCTGAATTGAAAACTGATCATCTTTCTGTCTAACATGAATGCATTCATCTCCCATAATTGAAAGGTGGTGGCGTTTTCTTGATTTCAAGTAATTCCCAGGCTTTTGCTCCATATTTTTTGGCTGCAACTGCATTAATGCTTGTCTTGAATTGTCTCTTTGATCTTGTTGCCTTTGAGGCAACAGGGCACCTTCGTCATCCCCTCCAAGTTCTATCACTACGAAATCTTCGTCTCCACCAATCAGGCTATCAGTATATGGATGAGAATCTTGAGGGGAAGAACTTGGTGCAATGATTTGATTGATAGGGTAACGATTAACCCCTGAAATGCTTGTTCTGCAAAGAGGGCAATTGGCATTGCTTTGGAGCCAAATATCAATGCAATCCAAGTGAAAAGCATGGCTGCAATTGGGAAGAACCCTAAGCATGTCATGTTCTTGAAACTCATTCAGACAAACAACACAACCATATATACTTCTCTCATCACCTTCCCTTTTGAATTGAAAAGTCGGGATGTCCCGAATGACTGATTCATCGAGCCCGCGATTGATCCACATTGTTGGCGACAAGGCGATGAAGGTATCTTCGTCCTGTCTTGCTCGAAACAAAGAAATTCGTCTTAGCAGATTAAGTTGGTTAAACCAGTTAGAGCTGCAACATTTGCTTACAAAGATATAATAACTAACTAGCAAGAAAGCTGTGCCCATGATGCTTAACACAGCAATTGCTAGTATGGGAAATGCAGGGTCAGAAGTTGGCAATGGAGGCTGATAAGTTGGATTTTGCTGATCTTTGATTGGGGAAAGTGTTTGAAATCCAAGGTTTTGGAAGTGTTTAGAGTTTGGTGCCATAAGGAAAAATATGAGCTAAGTAAAGTCACTAGGCTATTTAAAATATGCAGGCCTGAAGTGATCAAGGAGTCATAAAAAGTAAAGAATATCTTGTGAAAGAATTAAAGAGTGATATTGAGTGAGAAACAGACATGGGATTTGAAGGAAATGCAAATTCCAAGTGATCACATATTGGAAAAAGAGGAGTGGGTAAAAAGCTAAAGCCAAAGATTTTGATTATTACTTAATAAAAAAAGGAGAAAACCCAATTCAGTGCAGGACAGTCACACATGTGCTTGTATCAATGTGCATTATCTTGCAGATATAATGATGGGTAAATTTAGTTGTCTTAATGACATTGGTGCTGAAAAAGAGTAAATCCTAATAAGAGTGTTTCATATTTCCAACATCATCAAGTCACCCTTTGAACCATTCTGCATTGCAAACCTTCACTCTCATTCTCAACTCAACATTTCATTTATGAACTTGATGTGATGAATCAATGTCAATGGGGCAAAAACAAACCATTCTTAAGTTTTTACAAGTGTGACTCGAATTTAAGATATCTACCCATTACCCATCACCCATTTCTTAGCAAAAAAATTAAAAATGGTGTTATTTTCTTTGCACTGTATATTATATAGGAGAAATAAAAAATTGGGTTTGAGTTGCTTTCCTATGTTGATTATACTTATGTTGCCATGTCATTATCTGCAATTTTGATTTTGTAGTCAATGGTTTGTACTTTACTTGTTCCAATCACCCATGTTGTTGTTCATCATGTTGTGGTTATCGATACGTGATTGTCGGGAATTCTATAATTAACTATCCATAAGACAAAAGGTTTCCTTAACATTAATTAGTAGTAAGATTTTGAGCCTAAAACAATCCTTTTTCTATTCCGTGAAGTAAGCAAAACTCTACAACTTTTTCCAATTTTTTTCCTTTTTTTTATAACCAAAGCCAACCATTCTATTCTTCAATTTGCGTTTGGAGACTGCACTTTTGCAAAATGAGGGAAAGGCTTAGAAACAGACAGGTCACTTGACATTAGCTTTTCAGTACTCTTTTATTTGTAATTACATATAAGATTCCAAGGCCAGCATATGAACATCAAATTGCTCTGTTTAGTTAGAGTAGTTCAATTCTTGATAAGCTCTAAGTGCCCAAGAAAAGAAAAAAATTAATAAACTTAGAATCCAGCTAGCAAGTGATAGTAAAAATGGTATATTTATTATGGCAGCATAAATGACAGAGTGTTGACAGACAAATTTCTGAAAGTGACTCCCTTACAATCTTGGAAACTAATACTAAAGGACTAGTAAAAATGGTAACTTTTATCCTCTTAAAATGGTTAACTTGAGTATAAAGAGTATAGACCATTTCTACAAGAACTTACTATTTGAGCATCATTTTAAGAATTACTCTGTTTTTGCTTACTCCCCTTCTAAGGAAAAATGATATGATATCTTAACCATGCATCATATCATATGCAATCAATAATTAAACAATCTTCAAAGTTTTAATTAATCAAATCTTCAGAATCTTTTCATGATTCAAGCTTAATCTCATGATTTAGAGAAAATCTTGGGTGATGGCATATGAAAGACTCTCTAGTTAAGATGCCAATTCCATGAGTACTCCTCCTAGAAATTAAACAATTTTTTAAACAAGAGTATACATTTCGGACCTTAGAATAAAATAATAATAATTCATACATCATCACCTTAATTAGAATAAAAGAAAGGTGGGAATTAAAACAATGTGAATTAAAATTAATTAAATTAACATGTCACAAAAACAATGTCAACTTGCAAATTTCAACATCAATTTTCTTTTTATCATTGCTGTATTATTAGAAATATGACGATGCAGTGCATATGACTAAAGCTGATTATAAAAAGCAAAACTTGGGGTGAAGATTATTAATTTTTTTATTTATTGGTCAACTTTCTAGTAAGGATTTTAATGCCCTCTACTTCCTTTAGCTTGGCCCCAAAGGCTTACATATATAACATACTATATTGGATTAAAAACTACTACCATCTTCCTAAGTTTTTCAAACATTGGGCAATATTGAGAGGATGAAAACCATGAAATTGGTTTCAAGCTGGTGTTATGATGGATCTTTACCAGAAAGTTACGTGATGCCACCTGAAACCAGACCTGGAAAGTCCATTGTTCCATTAGGGAAATCAATTCCAGTGATTGATTTTCAGCATATGGATCGAAACGAGATAGTTGAGCAAATCATGAAAGCTGGTGAAGAGTATGGATTTTTCCAGGTTAATTAATTTCATTACATTTCTTTCTTCATTGATTTCTTAAATTTTCATTTATGCATATGCTAGACGACCATGTATATAACTCTAAAAATTTGCAGGTAATCAACCATGGGGTTTGTGAGGATTTAATGGAGGAAACCATGAAAGTTGCAGAGGAATTCCATGCAATGCCAGCCATGGAAAAAGAAAAAGAATGCTCCAAGGACCCAAATGGGAGCTGCAAACTGTACACAAGCAGCTATTCATATCCCAGGGAGGATTTTCACTTGTGGAGAGATGCTGTGACTCACCCTTGCCTTCCTTCTGAGGAATGCATTCAATTTTGGCCTGAAAACCCAACTAAATACAGGTAAACTATCAAGTCATAATATAAACATGATGATATTATATATCAGAAACTTTTTTGTTTTCCAGCTCTTTCTTCGCTGCATGAAAAATTCCTCTCTTTATTATGGGTTTGACTTTTTGGCTATTTTGACCCCTTGGTGTTCAATAATTATTTCAGAGAGGTAGTTGGGGCATATACAGTTGAATTAAGGAAGTTGAGTTGTAGAATTCTGGATTTGATCTGTGACGGATTAGGACTTAGCAACGGATTTTTCAGCAACGACCCTTATCAATGCCCCAAAATCATGATTAATCACTATCCTCCTTGCCCTGAGCCAAGCTTGACTCTGGGATTATCTAGACACCGTGACCCTTCCGTCATCACCATTCTTCTTCCAGGCCACGTTCTTGGCCTCCAAGTCTTCAAAGATGGCGAATGGATTGGCGTCGAGCCTCTTCCCAATGCCTTTGTCGTTAACATAGGCTTCCTGTTACAGGTATACAAATATTTTTCATTCTTTTGATTTGCTAGTTCTTGAGTTCAAAATAAAACCTACCAAGAAACCAAATATGGGTTATTAATTAATAGCTCTTGAAAAAAGTAAATAATTTTTTTCTTTGCTTTGTGGATGGCAAAAATTTAAGATTATCAGCAATGGGAAACTGAAAGGAGCAGAGCATCGAGTGGTGACGAATTCAAGAAATGCGAGGACGACAGTTTCCTACTTCGTTTATCCAAGTGATGAATGCATAATAGAACCGGCGAAAGCTTTGGTGAATTCATGCAATCCTGCAATTTACAAGGCCTTCAAATATATCGACTTCCTCACAGCCTTCATTCTCAAGGCTGAGGAAACCGATGAAACTGTGAAGGAGCTTATTGATTTAGATTATTACTAGTATATATATATTATGATGTGTTTTGCTTTGTTTCTTTTCCGAAGAAGCATATTATGCATATAATTGTCATGGAGTCAAGTGGAGTAAGCATTTTTAGTTTTTACTACCTTTTAAACGTATAGCAACAAATGCATATTGTAACAAGGCTACTATATATAAATAAACTACTATAATAATAATAGTAGTGAGGTTTGCTTAAGGACTATTACTTTTTGTTTTTTTTTTGTTTTTTTTTTTTTCATCAGACATTTGGCCTGGTGGTAGAGTACTGGACTCTTAGTTCCAGCCTACCTAGACCATGAGGTCTTGGTTCAACTCTCACGGAATGTGAGTTTGTTTATAATTTGTTTGTTTATTTGGTAGGTTTATAAATTTGTTTGTTTATTTGGTAGG
Organism: Corchorus olitorius; assembly: GCA_001974825.2. Lineage (NCBI taxonomy): Eukaryota > Viridiplantae > Streptophyta > Magnoliopsida > Malvales > Malvaceae > Corchorus > Corchorus olitorius. Next base: position 52,565 of record AWUE01012254.1, read on the forward strand.
TTCCGTGAGATTGTTTATAATTTGTTTGTTTATTTGGTAGGTAGGTAGTTTATTTATGGTATAGTTTCTAGTTTGGATTGAATTTTCATTTAGATGTTTGGGCATAGAGATTTATTTGAATTGTAATGAGATTTCACTGGGCTAGATTAGCATGTCGGTAATGTAGCTAATCATGTAATGGTGTATGGGTCTTCCTGTGCGTTTGTAATCTCAATCTCTTCAAGAAATGAAAATGATTCTTATAAAAAGGTCTATTATTTCTTACTTCTTCCTATATATGGGTGATATTTCCATATATACCCACTTTCATACCTTTAATTTGTACCCAATTGTTACACTGTCACTGTCTCACTGACTATTTCTTTTGGTATTTTGGGATAAATATACCTATATATATGTGATCATATAGGAATGTGTTATCAAATACCAATAATATTTTACCATCTCAAAACATCCCCTAAAATTTAAGAACAAATTTAAGTATTTAACAACAAGTTTAACCCTCAATTATAAACAACTAGGATTTATAAGTCCAAAAATTTGGGATTTATGTTTGTGACAAGATTTAGTAGTTGTTGTAGCATAATTTCTAGGTACCACAATATTTGTAGGACTTATGAATGACATGATAGGACTATCCTATCTAACACTTTCTCGTGTAGAATGTGAGTACTTATGAAAGTCATTTTCCTTCAAAGTTTAATAAATTAAATATGGACCACTATTGTCAAAGTTAAAATAGAAATATGTGTATATATATGTTAAGGCCAACTAGTTTTATTTTATTTTTTTTTAATAGAACTACTATATATGTTCATCCTCAAGTTGGGTGCATGTATAGGATTGGTATATATAGTTTATCTTAACAACTAAACAATTTAAAGAAAATTATTATGCTACCCCATTTTGCATAAAGTATATATTTGCTTACTTTATGACGTTGTATAATTTATTTATATCTCTATTGCTAACTATGAATTTGTTAATAGCAACCATATTGGTTGAGTGTTGACCTCATATACTTTCTAATTTATTTATATTATATTATATATAATAAGTTGAGACAACCTCCGGTACCAAAACAAAATTTGAGATAACCTCACATTTTGATTTATATTAATTTAGTTAATTTATAAACTAAGCTCATATTTTAATCTATTTATATGATATATATGTAATAAATTCAAATTTGAGATAAAAAAAAATAAGGCAAGGAATGTTACCCTTAATTTTGAGCATTTAATATGTTCTACCACATTATAAAGTCAAACTTCAAGCCTAATAAGGCAAATGGCCAATGCATATATATTCTTTTGAGACTTTGTTAAAATTAAAATAGGACAAAAATATAGTATATATAATTGATAACTTTTTGCTTCTATACAAGTAAAATAAAATTTAGAGGGGTCAGTTCACCTTCTCTACTGGCTACATATATTAGCTACTTTGGGTTTATTTCTGCAGTTATTTTAGGTGAATATATACTTTGTTGATCATATGGGTTTTTTTCTTATCATCATTAAGTTTAGGACCATGAAAGATAACCTACCCACATATACTTTCTATTATTTTTTTCTTCTTAAAGAATCTGATTAGGACTTTAGGATTGGACTTTAATTATTAAGGGAAATTAATTAACTTGCCAGCCTCAATTCATCATGCACATAAAAATTGTATAATTGGATAAGTTATTTTTGATAAGAAAGAAGAAAGAACTAAAATAAAAAATTATAAGGAAGCATGATTTATATGACAGTAAGGATATCTAATAATTTATAATTCATTTAAGGATAGAATATAATGATGTGTTCAAATCTAAGTCTTTTTGTTACTAGATCTGCCTAAGATCTTCGAATGTTTTTTTTTTTACCTCATTCGATATCCAGAGTTTTGCCCTGATTAATTCGGATCCATCCGCGTTGTACACCTGATTTTGGTGGGTGAATCCCTCAACGGTAGATCTTAGAATGTTTGATCATGGATGGTTCACCAAATTATTGGTTTGGGTCCAGCCGAGTTGGCCCAACAAACAAGGGCGCCCAAACTGGATCGAGCCCAACAATATTGGTTTTGACCTTATATTGAAGATTCAGATTCCAAATTCCCTTTCGGACCAAAATTAAGATTCCAAATCCCCCAATTTTTTCTTCTTTTTTAAATGGTTGATACTTGATTCTAAATATGTATTGGCCATAATTTAGTTTAAAATAATTCTGTCAACGTTTTATGAAAAGGACTGTATAATTTGTTTCTATATTTTGAACGTCATATTGTGTGATTAATGATTCCTATTGTGATTAATTATTTCTTAATGTATACCATATTAAATATATTAAGATAAATTGCATAATTTAACAAAACTTGATCACATTCAAGATATGGAGAAGCTTGTTTCAAGCTGGTACAATGATAAACAGAAACCCTTACCGGAGTCTTACATATTCCCACCACAAACAAGACCAGGCAACCATATCATTCCCAAATCCAACACCATTCCGGTAATTGATCTCAGCAAGACACTGGGTCATGCTCGAACCGACATAATTCACCAGATTTTGCAGGCTAGCCAAGACTTCGGATTTTTCCAGGTCAATCAATAACTTCTCTGTTTTTAGAACTTAATTATATTACCCCCTAGTATTGCAAAGATATTCATAGTCAATTCTTCTTAATCAAACAGGTAGTTAACCATGGAGTTCCAGAAAACCTGTTTAAAGACACCATGGATGTCTTCAAGGAGTTCTTTGAGATGCCTGCAGAGGACAAGGCCAGCCTTTACTCCGATGATCCGTTAAAACGTTGCAGGCTTTACACAAGCAGTGTGAACTTTGATCGTGAAGAGGTTCATCTTTGGCGTGACAATCTGAGACACGACTGCCATCCTTTAGAAGAATGCATCAAATATTGGCCTGAAAACCCAACTCGATATAGGTAAAACTTGATTCTAGCTAATTTTCCCATTTTTATATCATTCTGATCAGTACATTAAAATCTTTCCAGGGAAATTGTGGCAGCCTATTCAATTGAAGCAAAGAAATTAGGTTCCAGGATCCTGGAGTTAATCTCTCAAGGCTTGGGCATTGAACCTGGCTACTTTGAGGGTAAACTGAGTGAGAGTCTGTTAATTTCAGTGAACCATTACCCGCCATGCCCGGAACCAAGCCTGACCCTAGGATTGCCTAAACATTGTGACCCTAACCTCATAACAATTCTACATCAGGGAGATGTAAAAGGGCTCCAAGTCTTCAAAAATGGCGAATGGATTGGTGTTGAACCTTTGCATAATGCCTTGGTGGTTAACATAGGCTGCCAGTTACAGGTAAATCTTGAACCCTGTAACTTTCTCTGTATAATTTTTCCTAAACAAGGTACAATTTTCATGGAAGTCCCTTTTTGCCCCCATAAACTTGTCTAAAATTGACCTTTTGTCCCATAAACTTTAATTTGGGGCCCCCTAAACTTGCAATACAAGGACATATTAGCCCCTCTCAAACGGTATTGATGATGTGGCAATGCCACGTCGGATTAAAATGCCATGTGGCAGGGTCACATCAGACCAAGGCGCTAACATGGTATTACCATGTCAGCAATATTGTTTGAGATGGATTAAAATGGCTTCAAATTGCAAGTTCAATGGGCAAATTGTCCAAAATTAAAATTGAGGAGGCAAAACGTCAAACTCAGGGGATAAAAAGGGTATTAAGTCAATTTTCATGTCAAGATAAGATGAACCAAGTTTTGGTTTGCATTTTGCTTAGATTATCAGTAACAACAAGTTCAAGAGTGCTGAGCATCGGGCAGTAACAAACTCCAAAGTTGCTCGAACAACAGCTGCTTTCTTCATCGGTCCCTCGCCTGATTGCATTATAGAGCCTGCTGTTATCTTCATTTCTCCCTTGTATAGGGCTTTCCAATATAAAGAGTTTCTTCTTAACTACGTATCTGTTACTGGATTCAGTCTAGAGAATTTTAAATTACATGCTTAATTAATTAATAGTACCCATTTTCCCAATAATGGGGTTGGATTCAATCCTTTTAATGCTTGAACTACCTGTAAAAATCTCTTCATTAATCCCCAAACTAAGTTTTATTATTGGAATCAAAGTGTGATTATTTGATTATTATTGACTTTCTTGTGTATAATTGGAATGTGTTGGAGAATGAATTGGCAAAAGGGCCAAATATTCTAGGTTATGCCTTTCATTTCAATACTCTTAAACCTTGACATCAATCTCAACGTCAACATTTTTGAAAACTAAGTGATCTTGCAGATAGCTACTAAAAGACTTTTGCAAACATAATTATTAGTTGGACCCCTTAATATCACATTAAGCAAATTTATTAGTAACAGGCTTAATTTCATTGGCATTTGCTTTTTGGCCTTGCATCACCTTTCCATTAATCTTACCTCCATTTCTCTTTTGGGTATATTTTTTTTACCTGTAAAATTGTTTTCATCACCAAAAACCACGATCGATGGTGCTAGCCGGCTTCTGAAAATGAAAACCATCCGGCTGATGTGTTCAACTATCAAGTGTCAGTCATAATCAAAGCTTATAAAATTAGTAATTAATTAAAACCTCGGAAAAGTATGTTATGATTATCACCCAGCTATTGCAGTATCTGACTCCAACTTCCTTTTTTTGTTAAATTCTATGCCAGTTTATGGAAGACTTTTGCAAATACTATATTACTTAATGCTTTGAATATTTCCATATATATTTACTTAGATCTTAGTTGTCTTTGATAATAATGATGGGGGGTTGTGATAATTCATCAACTACAAAAAGCCCTGTTTCCTTTTCACTTCTTAGTCTATATATGCCCATTAATTGGGTTCATTTCAATATTTAATTGAGGTTTTTTTTTCCCATAAAAAAAATATATATAACACCATGGGTGTCACATCACATGATCATGGTCTTTTATGCTGTATATGAGTTTGTCAAATTTCAAAGAACAACGCTTTTGAAAATACTCCATCTTTTAGCCATCTGATCTCATGAATGAGCTAAGCTAGAAAACCAATACCAAACCAGAGCTTATTTAATTGATCTTTTCTAATGTGTTTTCATCAGTTTCATCTTAAACCAGACAATTAATCTAGCGTAACAGAAACAATTCATATTGATTATGGAGAAGCTTGTTTCAAGCTGGTGCTCTTAACATTAAAGCCTTGCCTGAATCTTACATATTCCCACCAGAAACAAGACCCGGAAACCTTAACGTTCCGACATGCAATAGCATTCCAGTCATCGATCTAAGTAAAGCAGAGAGTCAAAATCGAACCGAAATGGTTGAGCAGATTCTCAAGGCGAGCGAAGAGTTTGGATTCTTCCAAGTTATCAACCACGGAATTCCAGAAAATCTGATGAACCAAGGCATGGATGTCTTCAAGGAATTCTTCGAGATGCCTACAGAGGAAAAGGCCATGCTCTATTCGGAAGATCCCAAGAAAACCTGCAGGCTTTCGACGAGCAGCGCAAACTATGACTGGGAAAAGAATCACTTATGGCGTGACAATTTGCGACACCCTTGTCATCCATTGGAAGAATGCATCAAAGATTGGCCTGAAAAGCCAATTAAATACAGGTAATAAAATAAAACCCCTGCTTTGCCTCTGCCCTTTTAGTCCTTTTCTTTTCCCTGATCAGTGCAACAGCTTTTTACAGGGAAGTTGTGGCAACATTTTCAGTTGAAGCCAAGAAATTGGCTTCACGGATCCTGGAATTCATTTCAGAAGGCTTGGGGCTTGAATCTGGGTACTTTAGGGATAAATTAAGTGAAGAATTGTCACTAGTAGTTAACTATTACCCACCCTGCCCTGATCCAAGTCTGGCTCTGGGATTCAGTAAACATTGCGACCCTAACCTTATAACAATTCTCCATCAAGGGGATATTTATGGGCTTCAAGTTTTCAAAGATGGAGAATGGATTGGTGTTGAGCCTTTGCATAATGCAATTGTGGTTAATATAGGCAACCAGTTACAGGTAAGCCCTGCATTTGCATATATTCCTCAATTATTATATAACTATGGTTCAAGTTTAATTTTGTTTTGTTTTTCTTCTAAGTGAATAATAATGATATTATTTTGTAACTTGTATAGATTATTAGTAACAACAAGCTAAAGAGCGCTGAGCATCGAGTTGTGACAAACTCGAAAGTTTCTCGAACGACGGCTGCCTTCTTCATCAGCCCTTCGGATGATACCATTATAGAGCCTGCCAAACCTCTTACTGATGCCTGCAATTCTCCACTTTATAGACCTTTTGAGTACAAGGAATTTTTACGAACCTTTTTCTCCAATATGGGGAACAATGACCTCGCTTTGGAGCCTTTTAAGTTGCAAGCTAAATTAAGCATATAGAAGGTTTTTTTTTTTCCCTTTTTTTAAAAAAAAAAATGTAAGAAAAGAGTTTTAGGAATTCGAGTCTCTAACTTTCTCAATTAGAGTGGAATTGAACCGTATCAAAGTAATTTATGCGAGTGATGTCCTTTCTCCTCTTTGTGTTATTGAATCAAATTGAAAGTGAGATTTAATGATTATTGAAAAATGAAGATTTGTATCTTGAATATGGTTTGAGAATCGATCAATTATCAATAAGAATGATGTCTTCTGAATGTAAATTTTCAAAATGTTCATAGGGGTTCATCTCGTGATCTTTTTTCTTCTGAAAATAAAACAGAGACGGTTTTGGGCTTTTGGCAAGCTACTTCCTAACTGGGTTGGTTTAATTAGAATTTCGGCTTGAATGTATACACAAATAGCCTTATTTTGGGCTTTGTAGTTGTCTTCTTACTTGGGCTTTGAAACAAATAATTCAATAAACCAATATGTTTGTTTGGGTTGCGGCAAGACATAATCTTTGGGTTCATTTAAGTGTTTCATTGAGTATATATGACTTCACCGGCATGAGAACAGAGTTTATGGGACTTAAACCATAGCCAAATTAATGATTTGGCACTTGTTCGTCTCATAATTTGAGGTCTCGAGTTTGAATCTTGTCAATAGAGAAAATCATGGTTGGGAGAGATTTGGTCCCATAATATTACCAACCAAATTCGAATAAAATTAACTTGTAAAAATATGAAAAAATCAAGTTAATAACTTGTTCTGAATATGAATTTTTACTCATAGAAACAATTAAGAAAATTATTCATCAAAAGTTAAAACCCATTGTTTACTGCAAGACATATGCTTTGGGTCATCTCAATATTTAATTTAATTTTATTACTTAAATAAATGACACCATGGATTCCATCACATGAAAAGAATGCTTAAGAAATTGATATTTTAGCCGTCTGATGTCATGAATGAGCTAAGCTAGCTACAAACCAATACTTTATAAAATTCATTTCTTCTAACCTATTCTGATCAGTTGCATCGTTTAAACCATATTATTAATCTAAGCAAACAGAACTTGACTTGTTCATATTGATCATGGAGAAGCTTGTTTCAAGCTGGTGCTCTAATATTAAAGCCTTGCCTGAATCTTACATATTCCCACCAGAAACAAGACCCGGCAACCTTAACGTTCCGACATGCAACAGCATTCCAGTCATCGATCTTAGCAAAGCAGAGAGTCAAAATCGAACCGAAATAGTTGAGCAGATTCTCAAGGCGAGCGAAGAGTTTGGATTCTTCCAGGTTGTGAACCACGGAATTCCAGAAAGTCTGATGAATCAAGCCATGGATGTCTTCAAGGAATTCTTTGAGATATTGCCTGCAGAGGAAAAGGCCATGCTCTATTCGGAAGATCCCAAGAAAGGCTGCAGGCTTTTGACAAGCACTCCAAATTATAATTGGGAAAAGAATCACTTATGGCGTGACAATTTGCGACACCCTTGTCATCCTTTAGAAGAATGCATCAAAGATTGGCCTGAAAAGCCAATTAAATACAGGTAATAAATATAAAACCCCTGCTTTTTTCCTCTGCGCCCTTTAGTCCTTTTTTCTTTTCCCTGATCATGAGTTCAACAACTTTACAGGGAAGTTATGGCAATATTTTCAGTTGAAGCAAAGAAATTGGGTTCAAGGATCCTGGAATTCATGGCGGAAGGCTTAGGGCTTGAATGTGGCTACTTCCGGGGTAAGTTAAGTGAAGAATTATCAGTAGGAGTTAACCATTACCCACCCTGTCCTGATCCAAGTCTGGCTCTTGGACTAACTAAACATTGCGACGCTAACCTCATAACAATTCTCCATCAAGGGGATATTTATGGCCTTCAAGTGTTCAAAGATGGGGAATGGATTGGTGTTGAGCCTTTGCATAATGCAATTGTGGTTAACCTAGGCAACCAGTTACAGGTATATGTTCCCCAACTATATATATAACTATGTTACAAGTTTAATTTTGTTTTTCTTCTAAGTGAATAGCAATAATGATAGTATTTTGTTTACTTATGTATAGATTATTAGTAATAACAAGCTAAAGAGTGCTGAGCATCGAGTTGTGACAAACTCGAAAGTTTCTCGAACAACGGCTGCCTTCTTCATCAGCCCTTCAGATGATACAATTATAGAGCCTGCCAAACCTCTTATTGATGCCTGCAATTCTCCACTTTATAGACCTTTTCAGTACAAGGAATTTTTACAATCCTTCTACACCAATAATGGAAACAATGACCTCGCTTTGGAGCCTTTTAAGTTGCAAGCTTAATTAAGCATATAGGAATTCGAGTCTCTAATCATCTCAATTAGAGTGGAATTTAACCGTATCAAAGTTATTATGCGAGTCATGATGTCCTTTCTCCTCTCTGTGTTATTGAATCAAAGTGTACTTTAATGATCATTGTAAAACGAAGATTTGTATCTTGAATATGGTTGAGAATCTATCAATTATCATTTATATCAATGTAAATGAATGATGTCTTATCGATGTAAATCTTCAAGATGTTCGTAGGATTCATCTCGTGATCCTTTTTTTTTTCTTCTGAAAATAAAACAGAGACGGTTTTGGGCTTTTGGCAAGCTACTACTGGGTTGATTTAATAAAAAATTCGGCTTGAATATATACGAAAAAAAAAAAAGACTCCTATATATACTATTTGTTTTGGGCTTTGTAGTTGTCTTCTTTTTTGGGCTTTGAAACAAATAATTCAATAAACCAATATGTTTGCTTGGGTTACGGCAAGACATATGCTTTGGTTTCATTAAAGTATTTCACAGAGTATATATGATTTCACCTGCATGAGAAAAAGACTTAATGGATCTTAATCGGCTTAATGTCATTTTGCAACCTAAAATTTATACGGACTCAATTTGGCATCGTCAGTCCTACATGGCATGCTACGTGCACAAAAATTCCACGTGGTATGCTAATGTGGCAAATAAATTATTTTTGCTTATTTTTATTCTGACATGGCATAAAAAATAAAACAGAGGGTGCAACATGGAACAAAAATAAGACATAAGAATGCAAAATGATCAAAATAGAAAAAGTTGGATGCAAAGTGACAGTCCATATCTATACTATATTAAAAAGTACATAGTCTTGTAAAACTTTTGAATCGCCCATTATACCCTTATTTTTCGAATATATTTCTTAAATGCCATTGTTTAGACTTTTATAGTTTTATTCAACTAAAAACTCTATTTTTATTTAATTAAATATAATATCCTTATAATCATTTAATT
>AWUE01012256.1:0-36044 GCA_001974825.2 Corchorus olitorius
GATAGCATGAAAACCTGAAGTTTTCTCATAAAAAAGATGTCTCATTAAGACCCAATAATACATGAATGTAAAAGGTGCAAAATTTGATCCATTTGCAAAGTTAAAGCAATCAATTTGCCCAATATATTCCATCAGACTGCTAAAATTACAAATTTTAAGCTGTGAATGTTCCAGCTAAGATAGATGTTCCTGAAGAACATGATGGATCAAAGTGACCATGCCTGAAGCATGGAAAACCGATGGGATCAAAAGATATAGTTCCTCGAAAAAGAAGGGGGAGGAATTTAGAATCTGCTCCAAAAGAGCATATTGGTCTTTATCGAGGAAACCAAGTTGCCCTGATATGGCACAAAATAAAGAGAGCAAAATACTGAATAATATTGCCCCTGAAGAGGCATAAATTCATGAGCATATTGCCCCTGTAGTGGCATAAACCCATGAAAAGATCATCGGCCTTGGGAATACTAGATTTTCATTATAGTAAGATAATCATCGATGATGTGTTCGCTCTCTAAAATCGCTCATGAAATTTAATCGATGATGATGAACCTCAGTTTATAACCGAATGTCATCAAAGGCAAGATTGGCCTAAATGGGAGGAAGCAATCCAGACTGAATTGACTTCCCTTGCCAAACGTGAAGTTTTTGGACCCATTACTAAAACCCCTGACAATGTAAAGCCCGTTGGATTCAAATGGGTCTTTGTCCGAAAACGAAATGAGAAAAACGAAGTCGTGAGGTATAAAGCCCGGCTCGTAGCCCAAGGATTCTCTCAGAGACCTGGGATAGATTATGATGAAACCGTATTCACCTGTGATGGATACAATTACCTTCGGTTTTCTCATAAGTTGGGTAGTTAAAGATAAATTAGAAATGCGTCTTATGGACGTAGTGACGGCATACTTATACGGTTCATTAGATTCCGATATCTATATGAAAATTCCTGAGGGATTCAAAATGCCTGAAGCATACACTCCCCGCAACTTATTCTCAATAAAGTTGCAAAGATCTTTATATGGGTTAAAGCAATCCGACCGCATGTGGTATCAACGCTTAAGCGAATACCTAACTAAGGAAGGGTACATGAATGATCCCATTTGCCCATGCGTGTTCATTAAGAAATCTGAAACCGGATTTGCTATAATAGCAGTTTATGTCGACGATATGAACATAATTGGAACTCCTGAAGAGTTATCAAAAGCTGCTGAATATTTGAAAAAGGAGTTTGAGGTTAAGGATTTGGGTAAAACCAAATTATGCCTTGGTCTAGAGCTTGAGCACAAAGAACATGGTATACTTGTCCATCAGTCAGCGTATACTGAAAAGTTGCTTAAACGCTTTAACATGGACAAGGCTCATCCTTTGAGCACCCCTATGGTTGTAAGGTCTCTTGATCCCCAAAAGGACCAGTTTCGTCCTAAACAACATGATGAGGATATACTTGGTCCTGAAGTACCATACCTCAATGCTATCGGGGGACTTATGTACTTGGCACAGTGCACGAGACCGGATATCGCTTTTGCGGTAAATTTGTTGGCACGTTTTAGTTCTGAGCCAACACGGAGACATTGGAATGGAATTAAACATATTTTTCGTTATCTCCGCGGAACCATAGATTTGGGGTTATATTATTCGAAGAAAGCTACTAACTCTGGTTTAGTAGGATATGCTGATGCTGGATATCAATCCGATCCGCATAAGGCTCGCTCCCAAACCGGTTACTTGTTTTGCTATAATGGCACAACCATTTCTTGGCGTTCTACTAAGCAAACGCTAGTAGCTACTTCTTCCAACCACTCTGAAATTATTTCCCTCTATGAGGCTGGAAGAGAGTGTGTTTGGTTAAGATCCATTATAGCCCATATCCAAAACACATGTGGAATGAAACCGGTTGAAGACTCTCCCACTATTATCTATGAAGATAATGCTGCTTGTGTTGCACAAGTTAGGGGAGGATATATTAAAGGTGATAGGACCAAGCACATCTCGCCAAAATTTTTCTACGCTCATGAACTCCAAGAAAGTCGACAAGTTGATGTCAAACAGATTCGCTCCACTGATAATCTTGCAGATTTATTTACCAAATCTTTGCCGACATCAACATTTGAGAAACTTGTTTATGGCATTGGTATGCGGCGAGTTAACAAGATGCAAGATTGATTTCCCAGAAGTGGAAATGATTAGATGCCCCAGAAGTACCAGTTTGTTTTAATTCAGGGGGGAGCGATTAGAGTGCGTTGTACTCTTTTTCCCTTATGTTTGGTTTTTATCCCACTGGGTTTTTACTGACTTAAGGTTTTTAATGAGGCAGCAATAGCACATTAAATTAGTGTTGTCCTGAAGACAACATTAGAGGGACTAGGTTGTACTCCTTTTCCCTTCAGTCCGGTTTTTGTCCCACTGGGTTTTTCCGGCTCAAGGTTTTTAACGAGGCAACTATAATACGTCTAAGATGGCCATCACAATGATGTTCAGTCCAAGGGGGAGTGTTATGGATAAATGGACTTTCACATCATTTATCTGGCAAGATATTATCAAGTGATAAATGGAGAGAATTATCAGAGATAAAAGAGAAGATTATTAGCAACATTCATCCAGGAGATAATTAGTGATATTATTTAATTATGTTGATTTATCTTGTATCTATGAGTTATCTCCAGCTATGAGGTTCAGCTATAAATAGGCTACCTCAGTTCATTTATAAATATCCCATTTTACATTCTCAATTCTGAGTAATAAGAATTCTCTCTTTCTCTCCATCTGTTCTTACTTTGTTCTTATTGTTCTTTAGTTATTTCATAACAATATATATTATATTTGGAATTCCAATTAATTTTTATAAATAATATTCAGAACATTAAATTATAATCAAAATAAAACTCCATTTCTTGTTTACCAGTAGATAATTATTTAATTCCATTTAACTTAATTGCTATCACATGAGATAAAATTTTATTTAGAATTGAAATTACCAAGTTTCAATCATAAACCGAAAGACCCGCGATTAGAATTGAAATTACTCAGTTTCAATCATAAACCGAAAGACCCGAAGCTAATGCGCGAGATTAATATCTAGTAGGAGTATATATTAAACGGAGGTAAAATTAGAGTTATGTGGTTACGAATTACCCATACCAAGTAGGAGTAACTCTTTACCAATACAAACTAGGACTAGGAGGATAGAGTCGGTGTTTTATAGATACAGATATACTATTACCTTTAGAAGAAAAAAAAAAACGACTCATATGAAACAAGTCCCGAGGAATTTATGGCATTTTTGCAATGTCTATATGATTATGGCACCGGCGTAACCACAAGGGTTGATTATGGCATTTAAAGTTAATCTCTCAAGTCTTGTTGGAAGCAAATCTATTCTAACAGATTTAACAATACATTCATCATCTGCTGCTCAAGCCCAAATAACTCAAAGTTTAGCTCATGTGCCTTGTAATTATCTACTATAATATTAAGCCCATTTATTCAGTTCTCTTCTCTTGTTGAAATTTTGGAGCTAATTGGGTTTCTGAGACTCCCAAAATATTCTTCTTTCTCATAGCTAATAACTGACTTTATTCCTGTTTCTTATTCTTGCCACTTTTATCATTGTTTCAAACACAATGATAGATTTTTTCCAAAATAAAGAACAAATTAATCTCTCCATCCTCCAAGTTAATCAGCATCACACACAAAAACTCATGTTTGTTTCCATATTTATACTTGCAGACCTTATAACTCTGTTTTGGAAACTACTACTTTGGCATGTGGATAACGCATCGCAAGCATTTTCCTTCTCTCATGAGACTGAAAGCTGTGTTGATATCCTCAAATGGCAGATTATGCGTGATAAACTCATCTATCTGAATTTCCTGATCAGAAAAGAGTAATGAAGTTAATAAAACAACATATCATGTAAAGACATGGTTATCCCTACCAAGCTTGTGGAAAGTTTTACAGATGCACAACAACCCTTGGACAAGATCAAGGTTTATCTTAAAGCACCTAAAACTTGGCCGTTTTCAAGTTTTACAATAGGCACGTCACACTAAAAAAAAGGGCCACTAGTCATTATGCATAAGGATCAGCTCCAATGCTTTCCATACACTAAAAAGACCTCCAACCGAAGAAAATGTTAAGTTATTTTAATAGGATAAGATTTACAAGAACTAGTGGGCTTCAAGATTTAGAGCACCACATCATGCTTTGTGCTTTAGGACTTATTCAAGTTATGGACCTAGTGCATGCAAATCAAGGAATTTTCTGGCTATTACGAAGGGCTGAGTCTTTATAAAGGCAAGCGCTTATGCCCTATAGTTTCAATGCTGATGAGATCTCAGGTACTTTAGAACCCAAAATGTTAGCAACATCCAAAAAGCAATTAATAAACAGGAAAAAAACAACTAACTATGCTACTTGTAGTAGTATAATGCATCAATCTCACAGAAAGTTCTGTTGCAACTCTTTTACCTCATTCATGTACTTTTCAACTAGTGATGGAAGGTCAGACTTAGGTTTCCATCCTCCAAATAGAGTTCCTTTCAAGGTTTTCCCTGAAAGAAATGCTGAATAGTGAGCTGCTATTTCCGGCTTCACTTTTGGTACACCAAGAGTGACTGTCAAACCCCATCCCTATGGAACACAAAAGGAGTTACAAAAAAAGTTTCAGTTAGATGAATTCGTCTTTTTTTAAACAGAGAAGAACTAACTAATAGCGTGAAGAGAAATTACATCGCAGCAAGATTGCAATGCAGCAGCTACCATTTCAGTATCACCTATGCATTCAAAGGAGTAATCTGCCCCTCCACCAGATATGCGCTTAATAACCTGAATTTTCAAAAAAAAAAAAAAAATACTGATTGAATTTTAAATTTTTACATTGCATAATCTAAGGCTTCAATACGATTTTTTTTTTTTTAAATGTTTGCATGTGCACATATATGCCCAGACATGTATAAAATAAATTTAAGCATATTTCTGCAGCAATTTTACACTAGGCCACAGAAGACTTGTAACTCTTACAATCAGTGATGAGGTTCTTTCTATTGTGATCATATCATACAGCTTGAATGACAATATGTATTACGGATAAATAGTTCAAGGATTTCCTGTTATCCATTGCTCTTTGAACAAATACCTGCTGAATAGGTTCTTTAAAGTCCTTGGGGTTCAAAAATTCTGTCACTCCAAAAATCTTCGCTGCAACCAAAACAACGCGCCATTTCAGAGAATTTTCAACGGGTACAGATCTTAGAAACCTGGAACTTGCAGGAGTGATCTTTATATTACCTTTTTCATGCTTTTCAGGATTAGTCTCAACACCAATTATTCGGGATGCTCCCCTAAGTTTGGCGCCTTGTGCAACCTAATTATAGAGCTTTTTAACAACTGATTAAAATGAAGCAATATCATTGACAGATCATTACAGCAGTCTGTTATGTATTACACCACTTATACTTACAGCAAGGCCTACAGTTCCAAGACCAAAAATCACCACAATTGATCCTTTAGATATATCAGCCACATTCCAAGCTGCACCAAGACCTAAAACCATATTTCATAGAGTTAAATGTAAAGTATCATCAACTATGATTGAGAATTGCATCCAGATGAGAAAGACCTACGATGCTCAAGAACGCATTTATCAGGTAAGGAAATGTATGGAACCGAAAGATTCTATTGTATTCAAGCATCAAAGGTTTCAACATATATAATATTTAATGCTACTATGTCCATGAAATAGAAAGATAGAAACATAGAGCTGCAGAGTATCTTGTGCAATACCATACTCAAAGTTTTTTACCTGCAGCTACTCCACAACTCAATAGGCAGATTTTCTCGAGAGGTGCATGCGGGCTGACTTTAACTGCACATCCAGAGTGCACAACTGTATATTCACTAAAACTCGAAACTGCACAATAATGATAAACTGGTTTCCCTCGCACAGAGAAGCGTGTGTTCTGGTCACTGTGCATTACACCTCTTCTTTCCAAACCCAGGACTTGACACATGTTACTTTTACCTGATGCACAGTGCCTGCATGTCTTGCATTCTCCAGTGAATACTGTAAGTACATGGTCACCCTCCACAAATTCAGTCACTCCCTCCCCCACACTCTCAACAATCCTGCAAAAGAAAACCAATTTTAATCCAGATTTCTTTGTCAACTAATGTAATGAGCACATGACAGTCATTATAGCAGCAGTAAAAGAGTTATAGTGTATACAACAATAATAATATCATTCTTGTTTAAAATCTCAAAAGTTCTAGTGGAGCTCTAGTTAAATCCGCAATTGCTGCAGCACATCTTATGTGGGCCACTAAGTTGTGATATATAAGTATAATAAATCTTAATTCTGGTTTAATTACACTTGTCAATATTTGTTCAAGCAGATAAGCAACGGCGTGAAGTTTAAATGAAAAAGAAACACTTGTGCAGAACTGACCCTGATGCTTCATGACCAAATATCCGAGGAAATATAGCCTGCGCATGAACATGGTTTGTTAGATATACAAGCTAGAGCTAGAAGCAGCCTAGAGCAGATATCAGAAGTCAGAAGAGATTTTGAAGAACAAATAAGAGGAAAACAAAATCTTCCTGCTTCCGCAGTCAGAACTTTGAACAAACCAACAAGAGAAGATACAATTTAGATATAAATGGAAACCGTATCAGCATAATTATGGTAAATTAGACAATGTGAGTTAACTAGAATATCCAACCCTCCCAACTGCCCCTAATTATCTTACTACTTGTACAAGGAAATTTCTTTCATTTTTGAGCTCTTACAGTATAATAATAATGGAAACTCATCCAAATCCAATGAACATGAGATGAGATGCATAAATAACGATCATTTTGACTTTAAGGTCCCTCTAACAAGGGAACCCTAAGCAAGAATAAGATGATAAACAGGAGGGGTGAACACAATCAAAGTTATTTTAAAATCGGAATCCAATTTGCAGTCTCTAGAAGAAGAAGAAGAAGAAGAAGAAGAAAAGCACCTGTGTTTCCCAGGCAGTGATCTCACTGCGGCAAAGAGAGGTAGAAACAACTTTGACTCTGATTTCATGAGGCTGAGGTGGGCTAACTTGCACTTCCTCCATTACCAGCTCCTTTCCAGCTTCCCATGCCACCATTGCTTTGATAACAACATCAAAACCAAAAGTTGTCAGAAATCTAATCATCAAATTAACCATAAATAGAACATTAATTAATTAATTAGAAAGAAGATTACTTATTACTTACCTTTGCAAGTGATGACATTGGGTTGTTTAGTGCAGGATGACATTTCTGTTGGTCACCTCACCTGGGTTTGATAATGATTTCAACTTTTCTTTTTTACTTCTTCTTTTCTTTGTGTAAAACATTGCAGTCTGCACAAAGGAAAAGAAAAGAGGGAAAGGAAGGAAGAACCAAAGGTCGTTGGTGCCGTGGTAGGTGAAGTCAGTTGTTGGGGGTTCGGTTCGGTTCGGTCTTTCTTTAGGCCCCATTCTAATTGGGCTTTTTAGAGCTTATCATGGTACCAGCCTCCAAAAACAACTAATTTTTTGAATCAATACTATAGTCCATTGATTCAATTATTGGTAGATTATTACAATAATTTGTAATTAAAATTATTCAATAATTGTTTGTTTTATTTGAGATTTTTTTATATTTGAGCATGTTAGAAATTGAACTTTAATTACTGGAACTAAGAGTTTTTTTTTTTATAATTTTTTTGTTCATCAATTAGAGTTAAGAGTTTAACATTCTACCATCAGGTCAAATGCTCTCTGGATTCGAATTTTATTATAAATATAGACAGACCCAACTCAAGTATGAGATAAGTTATTGGTAAACTAATAATTTTTAATTTTGGAAGGGGGGGTTGGGTTCATGTAAGACTTTGAACAAATTAACCTTTCTTTCTTCTTTTCTTTCCTTTCCTCATATAATTTTAGCACTCAGTTACACAATCACTCATTTTATTGATGAAACAAAGAGCAAACTTGGCAGAAAACCTTACACACAAGCAGAAACAGGACGCAACTTGATACCCAGTTACAATTTACAAACAAGCTGTAATTATTTTCACACCACACAAACATAGCAAAGCTCTTGTTTTTTTTTGGGGGCCAGAAACCATAACAGAGTTTTGGGTAATGGCGGTATTAAGATTAAGCAGAGTGTTGAATCTTCATATGCTCCAGATATGATTTTCCATTGAGTTTGCGGGAAAAGAAGTCTTGGAGGTATTGTTCCATCCCAACTCTTCTGAACAATGGAGGGCGAGGGTTATTTGTCAGAGTTTTTGAAGGCCCAATTTCAGCCTCAAGTTTGGCATTCACTGAGAAGGCAATGGTGATTCTTTCTTTCTCTTTATTGGCTGAAACCTTGTGCTCAATGCTTTGATAAGCCCCATTGCTAAAGATCTGCAACAACATCAATGACATGACAACAAGCATTAATTAATACTCCATGGATGATGGAAGGAAGAAATAATGGAAAGAGTACTGAGATGACAATTGGCAAACCAAACCTCCAAAATGTCTCCAACATTGACAACAAAGACATGTGGGTTGAAACTCAAAGGAAACCAAAGCCCATCTCTCTTGATCTCAAGCCCATCCACTCCGTTGACTTGGTGCAGGAAAGTGATGAGAGTTATATCAGAGTGAGGAGTGAGACCCATCACCAACTCTGGGTTTGGACATGGAGGATAATATGCCAATCTCACTGCTTGCATCCCATCATCACATAATTCCATCATTTCTTTCTTCTCAATTCCCAGAGCTCTTGCCATCAAATTTAGGAGTTGTGTGCCAAGTTTTTGGAGTTCCCCTAAGTAACACTCCAAGGGGTCTCTGCATCACATCAATTTTTTACTAATTAATAATAATTTACAAGAAGCAGAAGCAGAAATTAGAGAAAAAACTTTTATTACGTTACCTTAGGGTTGAAGGGAGCTCTGGGAAGAGATGAGGCTTGCGTCTATGGAGAGGATTGGTTACAATATTGAAACTATCAACCCAGTCGTATTTACCTTCTCCTCTTTTTCTGCATCCATAGCCTTCCTGCTCCCCTTCCCTCATCTTGAATTTCATTTTCTCTTCCAATGGAAGCTTGAAGAATTCTTCAACCCCATCTTTCACTTTCTCCAACAGGGCAGACCTAACTCCATGATTCACCAACTGCGACACAAAAATTCAAGCCACGTACGTATACACTAGTTTATTCTACATGAAGATCCAAATTAATTACTCTAATTAGATGGAGATTTTGAAGGGTGAATTATATTGAGAAGAACCTGAAAGATTCCCCAGTCTTTGCAAGTTGAATGCAATTTCTGGAGTTCATCAAGGTCTCCACAAACCAAACGAGCCATGTCTATCGTAGGGGTGGTTGCAGGCAAAGGGCTGGTGGAAGAGAGGGAAAGGAGTTGTTCATCTGAACGATCAAACTGTTGTGGAATGGGGATTGTTGCCCCTTTTGCAACCTCTTGAACATTAACCATTGATGCCATTTTTGCTGAAGCTCAAGTCAAACTTCCTCTACATACTCTAATTGGTCCAATCCAATATTTATACATCAAATTGTTGCCTAAGCATTTCCTACTAACTACTAACAATATAGAATATATAAAGTTATTTATAATTTTTTAAACGTGCCTTTATTATATCAAAAGAGAAAGAGATATCTATACTAATTATAAAGTCAAGTCCTGAGTTTGTGTCACGAGTTGACTCGGATATAAACTCAGTTTTTTAAAAATTCTAAATTAAATAAATACTATCCATCTTAAATAAAACTATCCATTAGAGGATACATATCAGTATTTTTTTAAATTTTATTTATATTATCATTTAAAAAAAAACCACCTATTTAAAAAAAAAACCTGCCAAAAACTACTCATGTAGTGAGTGCCCTGTGTCTTGTATAAATAAAGTTATCATTATTCCCTGCCTCGATTTTCCATATTATATGTATACATTTCTGATTTTGAATGTTTCAAAATAATGTCTAGATTCTTAAAATGAAAAACATATTTCCTTCCTTACCTTTTACATAAATCTATTCTACTTTATACTCCCTCTCATTCATTCAAAATAAGTGAAACACTAAGAATATAATATCACACAGACCAAGTCAATGATTAGTTGGTTTCCTTCATTACCTTCTACATAAATCTATTCTACTTTATATCAAATTTAAGGACAAATGGTGTTTTCTAGGGAATATAATAACTGAAAGTCTCATTACAATAAGATATCTCTATATATGTGCTCAAACAATCCAATTGAGAAATTGCAAATATAAACTACATCTAATACCTTGATAAATATTAAGGTAACAAACAAACCAAACTTCTTTATAACCACCTAAAATAGGACAAAACCCACATACTGTGGGATTTGAACTCAATGCCTCATTATCCTAATACGATACACCCATCAATTGAGCCGACATCACCAAGTATAAGACAAATGACGTTAAGTAACCCGTAAATATCACTTTTTGATTTTGTAAGAAAAAAAATGTCAAATATAAAGCAGACATCCAAAGTAAAAGGGTATGGGTATAATTTTATAAATATATTACCAATGAGTGTTGGCCAAAGTGATTAAGGTCCTGTTTGGTAGATCGGTGAGATTGGTTCGGTGGGAGTGAAATGTGTGAGATAAGTTACTGTACGGGTCAGATTGGTTACTGCATATATGAGAATGGTGGAAAGATATGTGTTTGGTAAACCAACTGAACCTTATATATGATAACACTTAAGACTCCGATAAGACCGTTCGACCCGTCTGGGAGGTCCAAACAGAGCGAAGGGTGCACTAAACAGGGACTAAGTCTTGAACTTATTGTGGCTTTACCAAAAAAAAAAACTTATTGTGGAAAGTATTCGAGTTCGAATCTTCACAGACCCCTACTGATAGTGTTTATACCTCAACTTACAATTGAGGGTAAATTGGTCTTCACATAAATAAAATTAAGATGTGTGGTCAAGATTTAATTAAAAATCCTGATGAAACATAGTTTCTGCACCACCCTGATTCTAATAGAATTAGGAAAATCTTGAATTAATTAATAAGCGTCAAAATTTATTAATTATTTATTAAATAATAATTATTTTTCAGAATAATTATTATTAATTTTCCTTAAATGCCGCCCCTGACTGAGGAAAGTGGCATGATAGGTCATGAAGAGGCAATTTCCTTTAATGCTGCTGTCATCTAGGAAGACAAACAGTAAAAAGGGAAGTTGTATGCCATCATTCCATAGGATAGAAAAACATCTTATAGACTCACATAACAGGCCTTAGTCATCTCCCATGATATTAAGGAGAGGCCGCCCTCCTCTCTCGGGAAAGTTATTTTCTTCTTCCTGCAGGAAGGAGGCAGAGAGCTAAAGTTTGTTAGCAAGAGAAACACTTATCTAAATGAGAGAGGCATGAGATTTTCAACCTCATACCTCCTCAACATAGTCGACCTAACATAGTACAGAAATCGCCTAGCCCTCTCCCTTCTCCCGGGAGGCAAAACTACAACTTTTGCATTTTGTTCAATTAAGGACAAAATGGTAAAATTGATCAAATGAGGAGGCTAGAGGCTGCGATTTCAACACGGGAGCATACCATGATGATCCTTGAGTCATGTAGATCATCTTGGTAAAATTTCACCTTATTCTGACATCTGTGGAAAAACTTATTCACGGTTTTCAATTAAGGACAGTTTGGGGAGAGAAGCCAATTTCACTATGAAAACATAGTGATTTTCGACTAAGTCTTTTCCTAATATCATATTAGGTTTTTTAAACCATGTTGGTGAAATTTTGGCTTATTCCGACTCCATTTGTAACTTTTACAAGTTTTTTAGTTAAGGAAATGTGGCTTTTACACCCCGGTTTAAGCCATTTTCTTAATTGAAGATTATTTTTATGATTTGATGAGCTAAATATGACTAAGTATAGTCAATTTCGTGGCCTTGGTGTTAAGAGTCCAAGTCTTGATGTTCGAAGGCCACTTCTTAGTCAAATTAGTTGATTTCAGCTTAGAGGAAGCAACGAAGGCATACTGAAGTGCGATAGGAAGAAGGAGAAATCGTTCATCATCCATCAAGGGGGGAAACTGCCATCCTCTATCAAGAGGGATGACGCCTTGGGATAGTCTCCTCCCAGCCGTTAAAAGCTATCAGAAGAAGAAGGAAGCTTCATCTCACCTTCCTGGAAGCTGTCATCTCCTAAGGAGGACGAATTCGCCTTCTTCAGCAAGTCAAGCCCATCAAGTTTTAGGCCAATGCCGTCCCCTATATAAAGGGATCAGTCCCAGAGCTTCAAACAGATATCACTCATCTCACAAACCAGCTCCTGCAGCTACAAACTTGCTCCGCGCAAAAAACCAAGCTCCGTGTTTATTTTCTCTCAAAAGCTCCGTGCTTTTTCTCTTGTTCATCACGAGTTCTTACTCGTTCATCAATACTTCCTTGTTCCAATCTTGTCTCCGGACAAAAGAACACTCTTTTAGTGTTATTTCCTTGTTTCAATCTTGTCTCCAAACATAAAAACAATGTACACGTGTTTCTCTCTTAACAATAACAATCCATTGTTATTTTCCTTTCAAAACCAATTGAGAAGATCTTGTAATCGCAAATTCAGGAAGACATGCTATTGTGGATCCAATGATTTAAATGCTCCGCTGTGACTTTGATCCAGTCCCCAAAAATCACTCTGATCTTTAATATGCTGCTCCGCGCACCAGCAGCATGTTTCTACAATCTCTTTGTCAATTTCAGCAAATTGACTGACACGTCCTTATGTTGTCATAAAGTTTTTAACGCGAAAACTCCCAAAGAGATTTTTAGCACAACAGATAGACAATCTGTAAATCAGAGTAACCGACAACTGAAAATCCAATCGATCCGTAAATCTCCAAAGAAATAACGGCTTACCTTGATCTTCAAGATGTAATAACATGTCTTTTTTAACTTTTAAATAGCAAAAAATTTTAGTAAACGTGCTTAAATTATATGTGCTTCAATTAGTCAACATGATTACTTGATCAAAATCTCATTTTCATCCATTACGTGTTACCTAAGGCATCTATTTATTTTTCTATGTATAAACGTGCTTCATTGCCAATTATATCATGGGTGTTTTCTTTTTTTTTTTTTTTTTAACAAAGTTATTCTTACTACGTATTTGTGATTTGACAAATTGTTATTTTATGGTTTATAATTAAGATTAGCACTTAAGTGTCAAAGTATCACGTTCATGATTGTGATGTTATATATTGTCTTTGGATGACTCATTCACAAGGTTATTTAGTTTACTCTCTCTCTATATTTTATATATATATATATATATATATATATATATATATACACGTGAAGTTGTCATCAATGACGAAAAATCTCCATAAAACAATTTGTTTTAGCTTTGATGTTTAATTTGATTTGCATAAAGAGTTCAACTGTCACAAATTTGATGTTTAATTATAATTTGATAAATTATAAGTTTAGACGCTTAACTTTTTTGGGTTTAGATATTTAATAATAAATAATAACGATTTGATCACTTAAATTTGTAAAATTAAATAATTTAACCATTTGATCTTTGAAACTTAGTATCCTACTTACATATAGTCACAACATCCATCACGCCACGTGATATGATGATATGACATTCATGATACATCATTTAAAATCCCACTTGACATGATGACATTAACATGTTATATGGACATTTCATTTAGCATGCTACGTGGGATAGTCATGTCATCATGTCAAATGTCACATACCACAATGTATATATCTTTTGGACTAAGGCTCATAACATTTATAGACACTATGTTATTACCATAACTGATAAAGATCCATGGTTTAGACTAGGGCTCAAGTTTTGTGTTTTGTACAAGGACACATCCACCAAATGTTTTACAAATTTGTATGATTTGGATCGATCTTTGTGAAACAAAACTTGAAAAGGTGACTTATAGTTTATGATCGAGGTAGGTAGTCAATTAATCAGGTAGACAACAGTTTGAAAGACAAAGCTCCAAAATGTAGAAGGAAAAGAGGTTTGAGGAAGCAAGGTTAGCTTGTTTCCAAAACACGTCAATGTTGTCTTCCAGAGATGTCATTGTACCCTGGGGTATAGGGCAATGTTTTAAGATGTGAGATACCATGAGATTTGAAGAATTGTTTCAACTATATTCTCCTATTTCGTTTGAGTACATTGAGATAATGAAAACTTGAAAGAAATTTCAACAATTACTATAAATTTCAGAAAGATCACAAAGAGATTAGATTTTCTTTTAATGGATAAAACGGAACGTATAATTTACTCTAACGAAGATTACATAATAAACGTAACAATCAACAAACTATATTAGAAATCGATGTAATAAGCTCAATGACTAGAATCGTCAATCAATCACAAAATAAAAATCTAATAAACTCCAACTAACAAGTAAAAATGGCAAGTCAGGGTCGATCCCAAGAGAAAAACATGAGGCTGGTTAACTATCTCAAAACAACTAAGAAAGTAAACGGGGTTAAAAGCAACTGATTATAGGAAAACAAAATATTGTCACGAAATCAATTAAGAAAGAAAACAATAATAAGAAAGCAACCCATTCCCCATTTATCCCCATCTAAGCATAAGAATAATCAAAAACACCATGGATCACAGATCAAAAATTCTATCAATTAGGTTAAATTAACCAGTTAAATAAGTCTTTGGCCAAGAGTAAGTGTTTATACCTCAATTTACAATTGAGGGTAAATTGGTCTTCACATGATTTACAACAAGATGAGTGGTCAAGATTTGATTACAAATCCTGAAGAAACTTAGTTCCTGCACCACCCTGATTCTAATTGAATTAGGAAATTCTTGTAATTAATTAATTAAGGCCGAAATTATTAATAAATAATAATAATTTCGAAATTATTATTATTATTTCCATATATGCCGCCTAAAAATGGGTGAGTGGCAGAGAAAGTCAATCGGAAGCAGTTTCCTTTGATATTGCTGCCTGCTAGGGAGGCAAACAAAGTAAAAAAGGAAAATTGCTTGTCATCTGCCCATGAGATGAAAAATACCTCATGGACATACATAGCAAGACCCAAGTCGTCTCCCATACAGAGGAGAGGCCGCCCTCTGCCCTGCAGAGAGATAATTTTCTCTTCCTGCAAGAAGGAGGCAGAGAGCTAAAGTTTGTCAGCAAGAGAAACATCTGTGCACGTGAGAGAGGCATGAGATTTTCAACCTCACACCTCCTCCATATAGTCGACCAACCATAGTGGAGAAATCGCCTAGCCTTGTTCCCCTCCCCGAGAGGCGAAATTACAACTTGTATTTTGTTCAATTAAGGACAAAATAGTAAATTTGACCAACTGAAGAGGCTAGAGCTGCGATTTCTACCAAGGGGCATACCTTGATGATCCTTGAGCTATGTAGATCATCTTGGTAAAATTTCACCTTATTCTGACATCGGAGTAAACACTTATGCCCGGTTTTCAGTTAAGGACATTTTGGGGAGTGAAACCAAGTTCACCATGGTAGAGAGCTCGAAATCACTTGAAATTTTTTCCATAGTCTTATGGAAATAATCTAAGCCTACTGGTGAAATTTTGGCTTATTCCGAGATCGTTTGCAACTTTTGCATTCTTTTCAGTTAAGGACATGTGGCTTTCTCACCCCGGTTTAAGCCATTTTCTTAATTAATTATTATTTTCATGATTTGAAGAGCTAAATATGGCTAAGTATAAGTAATTTCGTGGCTTTGATGATCAAATTTCAATTCATGATGTCAATTGGCCACTACTTAGTCAAAATAGCTAAATTCAGCACAAATGAAGCAACGAAGGCCTGCTGCAGTGTGATACGCAGAAGGAAGATTTTTCATCAAACACCCAGGAGGAAGATTCCCATCTCCCATCCAAGCAGAGTGGCACCCTGACATCCATTTTCCCCTCTCCCCAGTAGTTGGAAGCAATCAGAAGAAGAAAGAAGCTTCACTGCACCTTCCTGGAAGTTGCCATCTGCATAGGAGGAAGATTTTGCCTTTCTCAGCAAGGCAAGCCCATTAATGCCAAAGCCCATACCGCCCCCTATATAAAGGGAGGCCATTCTCAGGTTTTAGACAGATATCACTCATCTCAAATTCAGCTCCTGAAGCTACAAACTTGCTCCGCGCAAAAAACCAAGCTCTGTGCTTATTTTCTCTCTGGCTCTGCGCCATTTTCCCTTTGTTCATCACGAGTTCTTACTCGTTCTTCATATTTTTCTTACTTAGATCTTGTCTCAGGACATTCAAACACTCTTTTAGTGTTTTTCTCTTGTTTCAATCTTGTCTCCGGACATAAAAACACTGTACACGTGTTTCTCTTTTAGAAATAATAAATCAAATTGTTATTTTCTTTTCAATTTCAATTGCAATCAAAGCAGATCTCCCAGATCTGATCCAGTTAGAGGAAGGCCCAATTATGAAGAACAATTGTTTGTGGATCCAATGATTTAAATGCTCCGGTGTGACTTTGATCCAGTCCCCACAAATCGCTCTGATCTTTTAATCTGTTGCTCCGCGCACCAGATCCAGTTTTTACAACCTCTTTGTCAATTTCAGCAAATTGACTGGCACGCCCTTACGCTGTCATAAAGAATTCTCCGCGAAAACTCTAGCAAGAGATTTTTGGCGCAACATCTCTTTTTGGCACGCCCAGTGGGACACAACAAACAGTTTGTCTTCCCTCTCTGGCGCAACATCTCTTTTTGGCACGCCCTTTGATCTAGCCAACGGTGGTGTGTGAAGGCAAATTAAAGTCGTGGAAAATCTTGATAACACTCACAAGGAAATTACGTGTGTATCAATTGATTGATCATAATTTCCTAATTTTTTGGATCTAGAATGGTATTGAGAATTCCCTTATGAAGATTGAAGACAATCACAATCTCTTGATAGAAGGGATTTTGTCGGAAACCTTGGCTATATAAGTTGACATACCTCCAACGTTGAAGAGGATCTTCGGACCAACAACCTTCCATGCGCAAACAACACAACACTTCAAGCTCTACGCTTACTACATTCCTCTTTTTTCCTTGCTCTTGCAAGTTATTGTTTTGTTTTTGTTTTCTTAGACTCTTGTCTACTCCTTTTAAGACTCTTGTCTTAACAATCCTATCTTGTAATTTTCTCATTTGCAATAACAATCCATTGTTATTTTGTTCAAACTTGTTAAACCTAATTACGCTCTAGCAGAAGTCTGGGTTGCATGTATTAGACACTTCGGTGTGACTTACAACCAGATCTCACAAATACAATCATCTGATCCAATCTTATTTCAAGCTCTCTAAGCTCGCATTAATTCCTTTTTGTCAATTTGAGTAAATTGACTGGCACGCCCCTCTTCGCGATCCGCGCGTGTGCCCAGGGAGATTTTGGCGCAACATCTCTTTTTGGCACACCCAGTGGGACCAAGAAGGACTTCTTACTTGACTCATATTTATCAAGTTGTTTACAAGTCTCTTTTACATACTTTGGTTTTTATTTACTTTTCTATACTTTGTGATTTCACTTTCACGGTTACTGATATGCCTTCGAAAGAAGCTGGAAATAAAGTTGAATCTTCCCATAGCATGGCCTTACGTGGGCATGAGAATGAAAAGGAGCATGCTGACCTTCTAGAAGCTCAACAAATGTCTGCAATTATGGCTAACCTCCAAGCCATGATGCAAGATCTAAAAACAGACCATGTGGCTAATCAAGCCATGATGCGAAATCTAAAAACATATCTAGAGTGAAAGATTGAAGATCAACGTACTCAGACAGAAGACACTCTCAGGCAAGTCATGGGAAGACTCCCACCACTCGGGGGGCAAAACCAAATGCCGATGCCAGATCAACAGCAACTTCGGCAATACCCGAGAGAAATTGCACTTCCTGTCCAAGGAGGTGTCAATGTTGCTATGGACGATGTGGAAGTCCCACATCCCCCACTTGGGGTTGATAACGTCCTTGAGAGGCAAGATCCAGTTCCTTCCATAGAGGAAGTTGCGGATAATGTCAATGAGGTGAACCAGGCTGAAGTTGGTGTCTATGTGCCACCACATGTTCGTGGAAATGGCGTGGGAAATGGCCACCATGGGATTCACAACGGCTATAATGGCCATAATGGAGTTAAGAATGGCGATAATGGCAATGCTAATGGTAATGGTAACAACCATCGCCATGCTGCACCACGCCAACAACAACAACAAAGAGGTGCATTAGCTCCCGCACATCGTGCTCCAGTTAT
The DNA here is from genome assembly GCA_001974825.2 of Corchorus olitorius. NCBI lineage: Eukaryota > Viridiplantae > Streptophyta > Magnoliopsida > Malvales > Malvaceae > Corchorus > Corchorus olitorius. The sequence continues at coordinate 18,268 of AWUE01012256.1, forward strand.
GGAAGCATTTCGTCAAGAAGAGCCCGCTCAACCACAGCTCAACAGGAATCAGGTTATGGAAATTATACAGGATGTAATTGGCCCTGGATATAGAAGAATGGCAAGGCTAATTTTCTAAAAACCATATACTAAAGCATTTGATCAATTGTAGTTTTTTCCAAGGGGATACAAAATACCTGACTTTAATCCTATTTTTTCAAGTACTTCGTGATACGAATCTAGTTGTTTTAAGATTCAAATCTATCCCTGTGACCCGCCAAAAATCAACTTGAACAACTTCTAGATGTGTATGTCGATGATCTTCACTAAGCAATCTTCTTCTTTCATCGGCCTTAGACCTTCAATTTGACCTGCAATTGAACACCTAAGATCACAAGATTCACAAACAATCAAGTTATCACAACTTAATTGTTTGCTAGGACTCTACATGATTGAAGAACCCTAAGCTTGTTCAAACTAGAACAATGAAGTTAAATTTTCAAAAGAAACTCTCTTTTATTGATAAACTTAACTTGATTACAAAAGAGGCGGTTGATGCCTTTATATAGGCAAAGGGGTTTGACCAATATCCAAAAATAAAACCTAATTTTCGTCCAAATATATGGCCTAGGGTAAAACTAGTCCAAACCCAACTAAGAAAAGGAAATAAAGACATAATTAAATAAGGATTGGACTTAGTCAAACAAGACCCAACCCAAATAATATCCAAACTTAAAAATAAGCTAATCTAAGATAAAATAAAGCCCACAGTGGCCTAAATAACACATTCAAGCTCATTCATCCATAGATTGCAAGCAAAGTGATGAACTTGGAATCGATGAGAATATTCTTGCCCAAATCATCTTCAAAGCTCTTCAAATGAACTCTGATGGCCTTCAAGTCTTCAAGATGAGTTCTAACAAGGCCCAATAATGAATCCTTGAATCTTTTGACTCTTGCTCTTGTCATTGGACCTAATGGCATCTTCAATGGATCAAATGGCATCTTTGGCATCTCCTTGGTGCTAGAAACATGTTGTGTGATATCTCCTTGATCTTCATGCTTCTCCATGCTTCCTTGCAACCCATGCACATCCTTTCCTTGCTCTCCATTATCATCTTCAAGTCCATGATAAGTCCTTGGCGCATCACTTCGTTTGATCTTTCAACTGTTGAACACGTGGGTCGCTTTTCCATCCAGTGTGGAGAAGCAAACACCGGCTTCCAAAGTTGAGATTGTTCCCAAACTCTCTCACAGGGGTTGCGTTCACTTGGTACATCAATCTTCCACCTAACTCCGTTACGACGTGGGAGGAAATGGAAAAGTTTTTCCATACTCAGTTTTACAAAATAGAGCCGGAGATTTCCATGGTTGATCTTTCAAGACTGTCCCAAAGGAAGGGAGAGTCGGCTGGGGATTATATTGCTAGGTTCAAAAAACTGAGGAACCGTTGCCGTATTACTTTACCAGAGCAAGAATTTGTGCGACTAGCACAAAATGGTCTAGATCTCGAACTTCGGAAGAAATTCGAAGGAATGGAGTTCAGGGATTACTATGAGATGTCTACAAAGGTGGCTCGCTATGAAAGGTTGTTGCATGAAGAATTGGAGATGAGAAGCTCGTCATATGACACATATTATCAAGAACCTAATTATGAGTTGGGTGTGGCCGAAATCAAGCCAATTGAATGTTCTGCATTGGTGAAAACGGGTATGAGGCATCCACAGACCCAGGAATATCTCGCAATGGCTTATCAGAGGCAAGCAGAAAAGAAGCCACGTGATGGCAATCACATTTATTCTTTTGATGTTTCAAACACTTCTGATGTCTTTGATTATCTTTACAAATCTGGGATGGTTAAATTGCCTCCTGGACACAATATTCCTCCTCCTAAAAGCATCAAGGGGAAAGAATACTGCAAATACCACGACTTGTGGAGACATTCCACCAATAGTTGCACTGTATTTCGAAATATAGTACAAGAAAAAATTGAACATGGAATCTTGAAGTTTCCAGAGCCTCCAAAGAAAAAGATGGGGGTTGATAAAGACCCTTTCCCAGCCACAGTGAACATGGTGTCGATTAATTTTCCAAAAAATGGTCGATTGACTAAAGAAGAGAGAGCCAAGGACATGCTAGAAGAATAACATTTGGTTTCTGCAAAGAAAAAGTTGGTGGTCCATTTTGATCAAGAGCCTTGAGATAAACCTAAGAAACAAAGGTATGGTTATGTTAATCCTCATAAAGTTGATTTTGTACCTAACCGAATTGACAGGCCAATTCTAAGACCAGTAGCGTTGAATATGGCTCCTAGGAGGAAAGTGGAATTAACACCACCTACAGCAAGGCATGTGATTTCACGTGCTAAAAATCATCTACCAAACAAAAATGTACCTCGGAGGCTCAATTTTGACAATGATCAAGGGGGGTAAACGCATCAACATACAAATGAGAAGCCAAAGGATCAAGTGGCTTATGCATCAGTTAGGGAGGCTTATTTGGCAAACCCTAGGACAAGGCAAGCAATACCACATCCTATGGTTCCTTCAACTTCCAAGGCGATTTCATCTGATCCACTTGTGCTTGGTGAATATGTTAAATTCCCTACAAAGCCAAGATCCATGAGGCCAAGAAGGGAATTAAGGCCATGGCTTGAGGAAAGAAAGGAAGAATATAGATCCATATCTATTAATCAAGAAGTTTAGCGCCGTCAAAGTTATGCCATTCGAAAATTCCAACCAAGAATGGTGAGGCCAACAAATGGAGTTCCATATGGAACCTGGCAGAGAGTGGAACATCCCAAATTTCCAAGTCCACCTTTACAGCGAAATAGAAAGACATGGAGACGGAGGGAACTTCGAAGAAGGGCCAAAGCTAGGAAGGAGATGGAAATGAACGAGGAGTTGGACAATTTGAACTCTACACTTCAGAAAGGCAATGTTGATGGCGTTGAGGAAGGAAGCAGCAATGGTGTACTTCCCACACTTAAAGTAACGCCAGATATGTCATTTGAGCAATTGGTGGCAGCAGGTTTAGAACCATGGAGGGCCAAAGTTGTTTTGGAACAAGCTAGGCTTGATGAACGAGAGGTAAAGATTAAAAGAAAGGAAGCCGAACTTGACATCAGGACTAATATTTTGGCTGATATGATAATTGCTCTAAATAAGACTCGAGATGAGTTCAATAGACAAAAGAATGGAGACATTGATCAAGACAATTTTGACAACAAAGATAATGATGTTAATGTTGTTAATCTTGTTAATGCTCTCTGTGAAAATACCAGTGGTGAGAAAGAAGAAGGTACCAATGACATGGATCTTGATACTGGTAATAATGTTGGCTCAAGTGTTAACAATTACGCTAAGGCCACTCTTGCTTTGAGTGAGAACAAAACTATGCAAGCTGATGATTTCCTTGCGAAATCTGAAGATTCTATAAATTTTGGACAGTTCACCGTTAAACTACATTGCAATGTTCTTACATTACCTTGCATTTTTGCGGCCAAAATTGACGAGGAAGTGGATCTAAGTGAACCTTTTCCAGATGGTGATGCAGAAGATGAAATCCGTTTACCTTGCAGGGATGGGAAATGCTCGGGGGGCAAGGTTAATGAAGCTAAAACCATTACATTCTTAAAACCTAATGAGAGTGCTACTCGCCATATCAAGCCGTTGTACATCAAAGCACATTTTGATGGAGTTCCATTAAATAGGATCTTGGTAGATAATGGTGCAGACGTGAATCTCCTCCCATATGCTTCATTGAAAAAACTTGGCAAATGTGCTGATGATCTAATTAAGTCAGATGTAACAATGAGTGATTATTCTGGCACTATTAGCAAAACAAGAGGAATTTTGCCAATAAATCTTACGGTGGGATAAAAAAACATTTGTCTCTGCACTCTTTGTCGTAGATTCATCATCAACTTACCATGCTTTATTGGGAAGGGACTGGATTCACTCCAATTGGTGTGTTCCCTCATCCCTCCACCAAGATGTTTTGGAAGGGCAACGAAGTGGAGGTCGTACATGCTGATAACAAACCTTTCAGGGTAGAATCTAATGCCGTGGAAGCCAGGTATTACGATGAATCAATGGGAACTATTCGATTTCTCGGTCAAGATAAATATGGTCGACCCATGCCTATGATTTTAGGTCTTCAGACTAGGCATGATGGCAATAAAGAAGCTATGGAAGACCTTGTTGAGCCTAATGCAATTATTCCGTATAGGCCACTCGTTTTTTCTCCGATCATTAAGGAGATCACATGAGTACTCAAGAAAAAATATGAGGTGGTTGACAACACCTTAAAAAAATTTTCAGCTTATACTCTTGAGGAGCGAATTCAAAGTTTAGAGGACTAAGCCGCCCCAAAAACTAATGCGACTTTTAATTTTTAAAAAAATTGCATAATTGAGTTTTTGGGCAATGGCCATGAAAGGAAAATCACCATCACCACAAAAATTAAGGTAATAGTGATTATAACTTTATTCTGTCTCTTTAATTAATTTGGCTGAAATTGGCCAATGGCCATGTTGATGAGAAAGCAAAAATCAATTTTGCCAAACAGTAATCAAGCATTGAGGCCAAAAGGGTAGAAATCTAAATTGCAAATGTTAATTTTGGCCTTAATTAAAAAATTTGTTGGCCTAATTAACTAGGATTTCCACGGTCGGCCTTAGTTTAATATTGGCCACTTGCAATGTAGTTTCTTGAGTTGGCTAAATCAAAAGCCACCAAACAAAATAAAACTGGAAATTTTTATTTTTATTTTTTTCATTCTTTTCTTTACCTCGTCGAAGCTACGTTTCATCTAGTGATTTTTTATACAAATTGCTGCTAGAAGCATTGCATTATGCCATCCATATACATGGCGTTGGTGTGTACTCTTAAACGCCAAAATCATATTGGAATTGCTTCCAATCTGGCCTTGATAATTTTCTTTTAAGGTATGGGTGATGGCTATTTATATTGGCGTTGGATTTGATATAGAAGTCAGCCTTGATAAAAGCTGTGGTTGGATTTTCAATTTAGCCATATTGGAGAATTTTTAAAAGCCATGATTGGCTTTGGGTAAGGACCCTAAGAGGTTTTTCTCATGGCCACGTATGAATGGTGAAAAAATCATCAATTTCCTAGTTTGGATTTTGTCTTTTACCATAAGTTTGAATTCTCAAATGCCAAAGAAAATGACTAAATGGTGTTAATTACTTCTTGAGATTTTCTGTTGTCCTTAAAATCAACCAAGATTTGCTCAAGACATGTCAATCAATTGAATTTACTTATATAGCGTTGGGTTGTACTCCAAAAGCCAAAATCATGTTGAATTTGTTTCCAATTCAGCCATGATAAATTTTTGAGTGATGGTCATTTATTCAAGTGGCGGTGGATTTTGCCATGTTGGAGAATTTTACAAAACCATGTTTGATTTTCATTTATTGGCAAAATCCATCGCTATAGGCAATTCATGGCAACGCCACAATGATTTTGGCAAAGACCTCCAAAGGTTTTTTCTCATAGCTACGTTTGAGTGTTGGAAGGATCCTTAATCTCCTAGCTTGAATCTTGTCTTTTACGACAAGATTGAATTTCCAAACACCGAAGAAGATAGCTAAATGGCGTTAATTAGTTCATTGGGTTTTTAGGGTTTGATGGTTGGTAAATAATTTCTTTTATCAAGGCTAAATTTCTTTAAATAAGAAAATAGGTTTGAGGGGGGCAATGTTTATACCCTAATTGTAATTAGGGATAGACTTGTAAAAGTCGTCAGGCCTAATAGATCAAAGGTTGAGATTCAAGCTTAAATTTCATTAGACTTTGACCATTTGGTTAGAAAAAGGCTTTTTGTTTGAGTCCAATTTCAACCCAAAGATAATTTTAAGCCCACATGATTAAGTAATTAATATTTACTTGATTAATTAAATTGGAGGAAAATCAAACGGCCACATAGTTGGTCGTGAGAAACGGCTACATGGTGGTCGTGAGATTCGACCACATAGTGGTCGTGAGAAAAAAAACAAGTGCTCCTGGTAAAAGCCAAGATGGCTTTTATGATAGACCAAGTGGTTTTACAATTTATAGGTATTTGGCTATCTTTAGCTAAGGTCATTTGAAAAAGTCATTGGCGGCTTCAAATTTTGCTTCAGCCTTGATGGTTTTCATTGCTTCGGGTTAAAATCTTTGATCTAGCCAACGGTGGTGTGTGAAGGCAAATTAAAGTCGTGGAAAAATCTTGATAACACTCACAAGGAAATTACGTGTTATCAATTGATTGATCATGATTTCCTAATTTTTTGGATCTAGAATGGTATTGAGAATTCCCTTATGAAGATTGAAGACAATCACAATCTCTTGATAGAAGGGATTTTGTCGGAAACCTTGGCTATATAAGTTGACATACCTCCAACGTTGAAGAGGATCTTCGGACCAACAACCTGCCCTGTGCAAACAACACAACACTTCAAGCTCTACGCTTATTACATTCCTCTTTTTTCCTTGCTCTTGCAAGTTATTGTTTTGCTTTTGCTTTCTTAGACTCTTGTCTACTCCTTTTAAGACTCTTGTCTTAACAATCCTCTCTTGTAATTTTCTCATTTGTAATAACAATCCATTGTTATTTTGTTCAAACTTGTTAAACCTGATTACGCTCTAGCAGAAGTCTGGGTTGCATGTATTAGACACTTCGGTGTGACTTACAACCAGATCTCACAAATACAATCGTCTGATCCAATCTTATTTCAAGCTCTCTAAGCTCGCATTAATTCCTTTGTCAATTTGAGTAAATTGACTGTCACGCCCCTTTCCGCGATCCGCGCGTGTGCCAAGGGAGATTTTGGCGCAACAAATATATTATTTTATTAAAAAAAACTGAATATCTCAAAATCTCCTCCTGAAAATTTTCATCCAAACTAAGATTTTTAAAAGCTAGCATTTCAAAATGATGTATTTCGAAATTCTTTCTTTTTAAAAATCTTTGAAATTTTAAAAATTCCTCATCCAAACACACTCTTAGTCATGGGTAGAAAGAGAGGAGTAGGATTGTTTGAAAAAAAGAAAAGAAAAGTGAAATGTTAAGGGGTCGTTTGGTATCGTTTTCGTTTTTCTGTATTTTGTTTTTGTTTTGTTTTCGTTTTGTTTTTGTTGCGCTGTCAATTTTTGAAAATAAAAACATGTTTGGATATACAATTTGGTTGTATGTTTTTAAATAAAAAAGTAAAAAAAAATGATTAAAAAGCATGTAAGTTACTGTTCATCATTCTGCTTCTGTATTTTGGAAGTGTTTTGGAAAAACATGAAAACACAAAATTCTTGCTTCCACTTATTTCCAAAACACTGCTTCTGTTTCCAAAATTTTTGAAAACAGAAAGTTTGCCAAACATGTTTTCACTGTTTTGTTTCCAAAAACAGAAAATTGGCAACTGAAAACAGGAAACGGAAACGATGCCAAACGAGCTCTAACTTAACGGCAAAATAGTAACTTAACGGTGCGTGGATTCACTTTGCTGAGGGTCATAAGATTTGTTACCAAATTGAACCAAATCCAAAAGGTTTGATATCGATTTGAGCATTTTTAAGGGTTTGGCACCATATTGAGCATTTCGGCAAACGTTTGGTACCAAATTGAGCTTTTAGCCAAAATTTTTTTTGTTAAGGTTTAGCAGGAAGAAAATCGAAATTTGAGCTAGATAAGTTAGTGATCCTAGCTTTTGTTGTCTCTGTGTAGTTATCAAATCATAGTGAGCTTATCAAAAAATTTTATTAGGAGGTTATCATAGTTTCATAATGTGGTTATCAAAATTTCATAGTGTGGTTACGAAAATTTAGTAGTGCTATTACCAAAAATTGTTAAGGAGGTTATCAAAATTTAATGGGAGGTTACCAAAAATTTCTTAGAGAGGTTATCAAAATTTCATAGAGAGACGATCGAAATTTCATAGGGAGCTTAGCAAAATTTCATAGTGTGGTTTATCAAAAATTTTATGGGGAGTTTATCAAAATTACATTGTAGTTATCAAAATTTTATGAAGGTTGACAAAATTTCATAAGGAGGTTATCGAAATTTCATAAGGAGATTGTCGAAATTTCATAGTGTGGTTATCAAAATTTAACAGGGAGGTTATCAACATTTCATAGTGTGGTTACCAAAATTTCATTGTGTGATTATGAGGTTATCAAAATTTCATAGGAAGGTTGACAAAATTTCATTGGTAGGTTATCAAAATTTCATAGCGTGTAATTATCAAAATTTCATAGGGAGATTAACGAAATTTCAAAATAGAGGTTATCAAAAAATCATATTGAGGTTATCAAAATTGATAAGGACCTTTATCAAATTTTATAGTGAGTTTTTTTTTTTTTGCTAATTTATAGTGAGGTTATTAAAATTTTATAAAGCGGTCATCACAATTTCATAATGTAGTTATCAAAATTTCATAGTAAGGTTAACAAAATTTTGTAAAGAGATTATCGAAATTTGATTATCAAAATTTCATATGGAGATTATCAAAATTGTCAAATAAAGGTTATCGAAATTTCGTATTGTAATTATTAAAACTTATAGTGTGGTTACCAAAATTTTGTAGGGAGGTTATCGAAATTTTATAGTCTGGTTATTAAAATTGTATAAGGAAGTTATCAAAATTTTGTTCTGTGGTTATTTAAATTGTATAGAGAGATTATCAAAATTTTATAGTGTAGTTATCAAAATTTCATTATTTTGTTCTTGAAATTGCATAATAATATTTAATTTAAAAATGTTTGGTCACATGTAATACACGTGAAAGTTATAGCTAGTATATTATATTATTATAATATAATATACTTAATAAATCTAACTGAAATAATAAATGAATTTACTAAAATAAATCTAATATTATATATATTATAAGGAATAACGGGCTGGGCTCAGTCTTTAACATAAGAAACAAGTTCGGCCCATTTAATAATCATGCCTTATGATTTTGTCGAAGCCAATCTAATTAATGGACATAAAATTTTTGTCCAAACCCCTCAAAATATTAGGCAGACTTGCAAACTTGTACTCCTGGCTCTTGAATATGTCTACGATTAATCATGAATGAAGTTCTTCAAATGATATTGGATTATCACGAGCTTCAAAAGAAAGCAATGAACTCCTTGTACTCAGGAGCGAGACACTCTAGGACATGCAGGGTTAAATCATCATCATCTAATTTGCCCCAAGCCAAATGAATATTGATATTTCATAACTTGTAAATATTTAGCAACAAGTTTGTTGTCATGCCCGGTGGTAACAAGCTTACTCTTTGAGATCCATTGGCTTATAACTTGATTAGGTTTTGCCATGCTTCAATGGAGGTTTGCGATGAAGCAATAAAAGGGAGATTAGTCTCTGATGTGAAAATGGCATGGAGAATCAACTTATCTTGTCGTAGCGCCATAAGGTATAGGCTAGATTGGAAACTAAGGCTATGTTTGGTAGTGGAGGACATTCTCCATTTTCTATCTCAAAAAATTATCAAAGAAACTAGTTAGTGACACAATATGTGTCAATGAAAACAAGCATATTTTTAAAGAATAGAAATAACAATGGAGTGAAAATCTCAAAATAAAATAAATATGTTCTTCATTTCCACTCCATTGTCATCTCCATTCTCTAAAAATATGCTTGTTTTTATTGACACATGATGTGTCACTAGCTAGTTTCTTTGATATTTTTGGAGATGGAGAATGGAAAATGTTCTACACTACCAAACATAGCCTAAACTTTTCCATTCTTTTCAATTTCTTTGGGTGGAAGAGAAGAAAATCATTGACACATCCCATTGGGTCAAAGATAAAAAGCTATGCATCAAAATGAGCACACCATTAGGAGAAGTTGGTGCATTTTGATAGTCATTGGAGTATCCGATACAAGAGAGAAACTTAATTACAACATTTGAACATTTTTTTTTTTGAAGAAACATTTGAACATATTTAAATTTAAAATAAGAGAATAAGTATAAGACATTATCTTCTATACCCAGAATCTCAAAGTCGAAACATTATACGTCTACCAATTAAACTAATAATACAGAATACAGATGCATGTCAAAAACAAATTTCATCAACTTCAGAATCATGATTTTTTAGTAGCACCAATGCACCATATAAAGCAAGACTTAATAAAACAGACGTACTACTTACTACTTAATTACTAGTAGTTTTGAATTTAGACGGAATGCTGAATCTTTGAAGATCACTAGTCTTGATTCAAGTAATATAGTATATATATAATAATAAATAGGTCTAATAAAGGGAAAAGATTGTTAAAAATAGAATTTTAGTAATCCAAAAATCTTTGGGTTCATCTAAAGTCGATTTTGTGAATTTTAGTACATGTGATTAAAAGAAAACGAAGCATCTGACATAATGTTTTAATTTTTAAATGTCATTTAACTAAATTTCCAACAAAATCTTTCCAAAGTTTCACATAGATCGGTTTGACCCAACTTAAGTCAACCTGAATAATTTGTAGGATATGAGGATTGTTTTGGTTTAATCTACATCTACCTTATTTGGATTGGGAGAGGATTCCACTGATTTTTTTAAAGAACAATATAACGGTTATTAGGTGAATTGGATATTTTAAGAAAGAAATTAAAATAATTAATAGATAATTAATTGCCGTTGTAATGACTTGTGGATCTCTTGGTGGAGAGATGAGAGATCCCTTGCCCATTTGAATTTTCTTGAGCAAAAAGAAAGAAAGAAAAGCCAAATTCTAAACCAAACACAAGCACCCGGCTTTTACTTTAAAAAAAACCCGGTTTTCACCCAATCAACAAAATAAAAACCTGGTGGTTTAGTACTTTACCCTTTTTCTTTTGGGAAGATTTCAATTGGGTGTATTGAAAAATAAATTAATCAAATGGTTGGTGGTATATTAAAAAATAGTCACTATTTGATGTAATAGATAAACTTATCAATTTGTGGTGTAATGTGGTGTAATGGTTTTTTTTTGTTTAAAGACAAAATTATCCCCCAGCTTCTTCTTTTCATTCTCCCTTTTTCATTCCTTCTCATTATCTTCCATGGCCGGTAAGTTTTCACTGATCTTAACAAAAAAAATTAGAGAATCCACCAAAAAATTATCTTCTTACCTTCTTTCTATGGCCTTAATCCTTCAAAATGATTATTTTTCTTCTTAACGATTTGTTTCGTCCACATTTGTATGGACTTGAGTCCTTTTTTTTTTTAGGCACCATGTATGGACTTGAGTCTTTTTTTTTTTGGCACCTATTGTATTCCAATCTGCATTGTGGAATGGGTTTTGTTGGTGATTATGACTGGTTTGCTTTGCTTTTTGGTGGATTCATTGATTGTGGTTGTTATTTTTCCAACAGTAGCTTTGTTAGTTGTTGGTTTTGTTCTTGTATAGGGATGCAAGTGGGTAGTAGATAATAGGGTATCCGACATTACCTAACCTGATTAAATAGGGTTAGGGTATTGTATTATAAGGTTAGGGTAGGATTCGGGTAGTAATCTTAGTACCCGTGACGGGTTCGGGTAGGATTCGAGTAGTGATCTTAGGATACCAATTACCCGAACCCGCTTACTATTTAATTATTTTAATATTAATTTTTTATTTATATATTATATTTTTACTTAAAAATTACTCCTAATTAACCTAAGTAAAATTTATTTATTGTTAAAAATAATAATTTTTAACTTTATTTTACAATTATACAAGTTAATTTTAATTTATTCATTTAATTTTAATTAATTTATTATTATTTAATTATAAAGCAAAAAAATATTCAGCTTTTTTATCGGGTTAGGATAGTTAACGGGTAGTTGATATTTTATATTGGTAGGATACGGGTAGTAATTTTAAAAAATAGCCGGGTAGTTATAGGATTCGGGTATCCTACAAAATAATAGGATTAGGGTACATGTACCTCAAAATTTACGGATACCCTACCCGATTGCATCCCTATTCTTGTATCCTCGTTATGTTGTTTTTTTTTTTTTTTATCTTTATACTTATTATCTTGGATTGGAGGAGTTGTTGTTCAAACTTTGTTCTTCAATAAAAGTCAGCATCACACATGCATGCATGTGCATTATCTTTAACGACCTGAAAAGTTCTCAATGTTTTCTCTGTTTGTTCCAGACTCTTCCCTCCGGTCCCTATCCGGTAGTGATTTTCCCTTGCCTCAGTGCAAGATCCCCTCCTTGAATCACTGTGATCTCAATGCGGATTCTAAGGATTTTTTTATTTCTTTTCTAACGTTTGAATCTGATCAGGATAACCCCCAATCACACTTTGAATTTCAAATTGGGATTTCTCAATCTTTCCATAACGGATCTCTTCCATCAACACTACATAGGTCGAAGAAATGGATGTGGTGGTCTATATTCACGTTTGGCTTCATCTTCCCAAATCTGTTTCTGGCTCCAAATTTGTTCATTGCTTTTTTCATGGAAGGGGCGATATCCAATATGTGTTCTAGGCTTTCACTTCAAGGAGATGAAGGAGAGGAGGTCGTGGTGAATGATCAGGACTGGCTGGGAGGAAGTGATGGAGATATAACCTGGTTCCACTTAATTGGTCGATTATTCTCCAAAAGAAAGGCCAATGTTGAGGGATTGCGAACGGCGATGTTACTTGCCTGGAGATTGGAAGGTGCTTTCTTGATCAAAGAAGCAGATGATAATCTCTTTATTTTTCTTTTTGAGGATGAAGTTGAAAGGGATCACATCTTGGTTTCTCAACCATGGTGCTTTAATCGGGCATTGCTGGCACTCAAGGATTTTGACGGCATACAAATACCAAATGAAGTGGTGTTTGATCAATGTCAATACTGGATGCGAATTTTTGACTTACCGATCTTAATGATGAACACACGAGTCGGTGTCCCTATTGGCGAAACCTTGGGACCGGTCCTGGAAGTTGATGATACCTGTGGGAGATTTCTTCGCATTCGGGTGGTGCTCAACCTTGCAAATCCATTGAAGAAGACAACTACTGTGACCACTTCTCATGGTGAGATTATTGTTCAGTTCAAATATGAAAAATTACCAGCTTTTTGCAGGGTCTGTGGTATTTTGACACACTTGGATTCCGAGTGTCCGGTGGGAATTACGATGTTGCGGACACAAGGATATATCGAGAAGCAGTTTGATGATAGTATACGAGCAGAGGTGCCAGATGTGAAGCCGAGGCAATCAGGAATGGTAGCGAAATTTAGACAGGGGACCTCAACTCAAGGGAGGGGACATAGAGGCATTTTTCACCAGGAGCCGGCGGGTTCAATCTCAGGCACCAGTACGCCGATAGCTTTCCAGAATCATGTCGATAGCCAGCTTCTCCGGCGAAGGGCGGTGGCATAGGCGATTGGCCATGGAAGGGGAACAGGAGGGATCGTGGACATGAATGGCGCTTTCCAAGCGGCGCAAAATCAGGGGGCTGCGGAGAACGTGGAGGTAAATTCGGCGAGGAGGCAGATGGGGAACGTGTCTTCTCCTATAAGGAGAGAGGCACCAGTTGATCGTGGCAACAAACTAATGGCGGATTCTATGGCTGCATTGCGACATTCACGGGGTAAGCAACAGGAAGTGGCTCCAGATCCTATTTTTGCTGCGGGATTGGGAGAGCCAAAACGAAACAGGGAAGCAGTGGAGGGAGTGGAACATTTGGGAGATAATAACGTGAATTTGGGCTTGCAAATTCCTGGAGTTGGGCCCTCAAACCCGAACCAATTAAAGACTGAGCCCACTCAATTCCAAGCGGACCAAATTCATTCTTTGCAGCAAAATATAGTTCAACAGAATGCAGATTTCATTCCAGTGGGAGACAAATCTTCTTCCCCATCCTCTTATGTGCCATTTGTTTTCGGCGCAACATCAACGTCAAGGGCAAGGAAGCAGAGGAGATGGAAGAAGACGGCGCGTGTTGCCCATAAGTATACTTTTGAGGTGCTGGGTCCTGATGCGAATCTTAGTGTTGGGCAGAAGAGAAATCCAGGTATACCAAATTATGATTTCTTCAATGCAGGGACCAACAAAAGGACCAAGGAACAAGATATGGGGAGTGCAAACCATGAGGAGGATGAGTTCGGTGAGGCTATTTATCGCGATGATGGAATTGCTGGAGAGCCATCCAAGGCGAATAATAGTAATACTTCTGGGGATCAACAATTCGGTCAGAACTTTCAATCGGCCGGGATGGAGGAAACTCATCCCCGCCGGGAGCAATGAATTTACTAGTTTGGAACTGCCGAGGCTTAGGCAGCTCTCGAGCAGTTTTTTCTCTTAATAAGTTAATAAGATGTAATAATAGGCCTAGTATTGTTTTTCTTTCAGAAACTAAACGTACTACTTCTGAAATGGAGTGGATTAGATGTCAACTTAGTTATGATTGTTGTTTTTGTGTAAGTAGTGTTGGTAGATCTGGTGGCTTAGCCATGATGTGGAATAATGAAAGCTCTGTTTCGGTTTTGTCTTACTCAAACTCGCACATAGATGTTACTGTTGGTAAGGAAGATGTCGATAAATGGCGCTTTACGGGCTTTTATGGCCGGCCTGAAACACACCGACGCCATGAGTCTTGGGCATTATTGCGCCTACTTGCCTCTCAATCTCAACTTCCTTGGATATGTTCTGGGGATTTCAATGAATTACTTTCGAATGATGAGAAGATTGGTGGGAGTTTACGATCGCAAAGGCAAATGGAGATGTTCCGAGGGGTGGTAGATGACTGTCAGTTTACAGAAATTCCAAGTAAGGGACCAGTTTTTACTTGGTCAAGGAAAATGGGAGATGAAATGATTTTTGAGAAATTAGATCGGTGTTTAGCTACAAAGGAATGGCAGGATCGTTTTTTGTATTCCCATGTTCGCTCTCTGATTAATCCCAGCTCTGATTCTTTTGCCTCTTTTAATCAGTGTGATGGATAAAATACCAATCGATTTTAGTCCAAATAAGCGGTTTCGCTTTGAGCATATGTGGCTCAAGCATGACGGCTTGGAAGACATTATTAAGGACAGTTGGAGTCAGGATGATAATATCAACATTATGCAGGCTATCGAAAATTGTAGTAGAGCATTACAATGTTGGAATAAAAATGTCTTTGGGAATGTGAGGTATAAAATCAATCGTAAGCAGAAAGATTTGGAAGACCTTTATGGGAATTTACAACAAATGAAGGGGAACCAAGCTATACAGGATAGTTTGGATGAGTTAAATGCTTTATATGACCAAGAGGAGGTGATGTGGCGTCAACGATCTAGAGTAGCGTGGTTGAAAGATGGAGACCGAAATTCGAAATATTTTCATTCGATTGCTTCAAGCAGAAAAAGGAGAAATTCTATAGTGGCGATACAGGATGAATTTGGGGTTTGGCAGCAAAGTCGGGATATGGTGCAAAAGTTGATTGTGGAATATTATAACAACCTGTTTACTAGTGATTTGCCTCAAATTAATCAAGTGCATGCAGTATCGGCTTTGGTAGAAAGGCGAATTACTCCTGAAATGAGTAGTGCACTGGATAGGAAGTTCACCAAGGAGGATATTAAACAGGCTGTTTTTGATATGGATCCAGATAAAGCAGCAGGGCCAGACGGTATGTCTCCTCTTTTCTATCAGCGGTTTTGGCATATTGTGGGGGATAAGGTATGTGACACGGCTCTTTCTTTTCTTAATTTGGGTAGCCCGTTGCTGGACATTAATAGTACTAATGTGGTCCTGATCCCGAAAGTTGATAATCCAATTTCGGTTAAAGATTTTCGACCTATTAGCTTGTGTAATGTAATTTTTAAAATCATCTCAAAAGCATTAGCGAATAGAATGAAGGAGTTTCTGCATCAGATTATTGGTGAATCTCAAAATGCTTTTGTTCCTGGGCGAATGATTTTTGACAGTGCCATGGTTGCTTTCGAAACGGTACACTATCTGAAAAACAAGAGGAATGGAAGTGAAGGATATATGGCTCTAAAGATTGATTTAAGTAAGGCCTATGATAGGGTTGAATGGGACGTTTTTGGAAGCCGTTATGAGACAAATTGGATTTTCTGAGAGATGGATTTCTTTAGTAATGGAATGTGTTCATACAGTTTCATACTCTTTCCTGATTAATGGGGATCAAACATCAGTGATTAAGCCAACAAGAGGGATAAGGCAAGGGGATCCTTTATCCCCTTATTTGTTCCTTCTTTGTATGGAAGGGCTGTCTTCTCTATTACAGCATGCAAAAAGGTTGGGCGATATTAAGGGTGTGGCCGTTGCTAGGAGTGCACCTCGGGTGTCTCATTTATTCTTCGCTGATGACTGTATTCTTTTTTCGAGAGCCAATTTGGCAGATTGTGATGCAATATTAAGAATCCTAAAGACTTTTGAAAGGGCTTCAGGACAATTGATTAATGTTGACAAGTCTTCTGTGATGTTTAGTAAGAATATCTCAGATCAGCTTCGAAATTTGATCATGCATAAGCTGGGGGTACAAAAGATTTTAGCAAAGGATAAGTATTTAGGAATGCCAATAATGATCGGAAAATCAAAGAGAATAGAATTGGAAGCTATAAAGGACAGGCTTTGGAAGAGGATTCAAAGCTGGAATAGCAAGATCCTATCGATAGCTGGCCGGGCAGTGCTAGTTCAGGCTGTTGCACAAGCCATTCCAACTTACTTAATGAGCTGTTTCAAATTTCCAAAGACTTTTTTACAGGATTTAAATAGGATGATAGCTCGGTTTTGGTGGGGAGGTATGGTTTCTAGAAGGAAAATTCATTGGAAGCAATGGGATGATTTATGCGTCTCGAAGCTCGATGGAGGGTTGGGATTTCGTGACTTTGAGGCTTTCAATTTGGCCTTACTAGCGAAACAGTGCTGGAGAATTATACATAATGATAAGGCCCTATGTTCTAGGATTTTGAAGGCTAAATATTTTAACAATGGGACTTTTATGTCAGCCACAATGGGAGGAAATCCATCGTTTTTATGGCGCAGTCTAATGGCAGGAAGGGAAGTAATTAAATGAGGTTCACGTTGGAGGGTTGGAGATGGGTCTTCGATCGATGTTTGGACGGATAGGTGGGTTAACAAACCACCAAATTACCAACCAACAGCAAGGCTAGGCATATCTTGTCAACCTACCAAGGTCAGCACACTTATAGATAATGGGCAATGGGATCGGGATCTATTGAGTGAATTATTTGAAGCTTCTGATGTGGATCGAATTCAATGTATCCCTTTAACTATTTTTCATTCTTATGATACGTTAATTTGGAATGGGACATGTAATGGCCATTATACAGTGAAGTCAGGATACCATATAGCAAGAAATTTGCTGGGAAAGGAGGCTCCTGCAGTGGATAACAAAAATGATTTTTGGCGTCAAGTTTGGGGGGCAAATATTCAACCAAAGACTAAATTTTTCTTATGACGATTATGGCATAATATATTGCCAGTTAAAGTCAATTTGCAGAAAAGAGGGATACCAGTTGATGATGTTTGTCCCGTTTGTGGGAATACCGATACATACTTTTTTCAACTGTCCTCTAAGTCATAAGGTATGGACAATCGCTTGTCCTTGGGTTGAGGAATCTTTGTGCTCTTGGCTGGCCGGAGATGATTTCTGGTATGGTTTTGTAATCAAAGCAGGGCAGTTGGGATCACTAGAACTAGTGGCGACTTTGCTTTGGCTAATATGGCACAACAGGAATCGGGCTTTGCATGAATTCATATGCAGAAGTCCCAATTCTTTGTGTGTTGCAGCGGCTAGGCAAGTTACAGCAATGGCTTCTGTTTTACAGAAAGGAAGTACCTGGCGAATGGAGACAA
>AWUE01012257.1:0-11018 GCA_001974825.2 Corchorus olitorius
AAAAAAACCATCACAGTTTAACTCCTTATCTCTTTAAAAAAAATTCGGTATTCTTTTCTATTTTAACTTTGAAATTTTTTTGTCAGAAAAAATAAAAAATAAAAATAATAATAAATAATATTAATTCTAATTCTAAAATAATAATAAATGAATATTTAAATCATAAATAAATGGAGAAATTTGAGTGGAGAAAACGGATTGAAATAGAGGGGGAGGATGAAGGGTGTTTTTGACCATTTTGGATATTTTTATTACACCTAAAAGTGATGGCATTACACCAAAAATTATTATCTTTTGCTGTGCCACCAATCATGGATTAATTGATTTTCAATACACCTAAGGCGAATTCTCCTTTTCTTTTCTCTACTATATAACCTAATTCACGATTCCAAAACCCTCTCAGTTTCAAATCTCCTTTTTTTTCTGTTAGGTCTTGCTTCTGAAGCTATGGTAAAATTGAGCTTTTATTATTGATTATTTTTTCTCTTTTTGTTTCAGATCTGAAATCCCTTTTATTCTGCTTCTTCAAATTTTCATCGGTTTTTAATTACCGAAATTTTGCAGGATGGTAAAAGTGGAAATCTGGAGGCGGCCATCGACCAGTTGCTTAATGTTGAGAAGCAGATGCGCTTTGCCGGCGATGTCGCCGGGACCAAGAAAGCGGTCACCGACATTTTACAGCTCTGCTTCGAGGCTAAGGATTGGAAGTCTCTAAATGAACAGATCGTTAATTTGTCCAAGAAACGTGGTCAACTAAAACAGGTAACACAACTTTTAACATCTCCTCTTGATTGAATTCACTAAATCGCTTTACTCTCGTTTTATTTCAGATATTTAGGGTTCTTTTAGTCTAAATCTTTGCATGCTTTTGTGCATTTATTTTAGTTCTTTGGAAATGTTGGTGTTTGAGTTGCTTTAAATGCTTCATTTGGTTGTTGTAATTGCTATATGGGATGTGTGAATCTTCGGCTTTTCATGGTTACATTTTGCTTGAAGTTCTTGTTGTTTGCACTTTTAATTGTTTCTTCTTAAATATAGTGAGTAGTGAGTAGGACTTAGTAATATTCACACTTTATTCAAAGAGAAAATCGCATGAAATCCCTCTTTATGGTAGATTACTGAGCCACCAGCTCAAGTAAACATATCCTTACCCTTGATTTTTAACTACAATTGAAGCTGAAAAAGGACTATGCAGATGGACTGATGATGAGAATTATTATTAATGACTGGTGCATCCTTAGATGAAAGGAGCAGTAGTTAATAAAAGCAGAAATAATTAATGGGGCTCCAAAGTTCCATACTAGTCTCTCAGAGTAACTCATAAAACAATTCAGTTGTAATGTTTCTCTCTTTGTTTATATCCTAGCCCTATGTGTTATATTCATTAGGCACTTATGTTTTTGTTTTGATGGAAAACATATTTATGCTTATCTATGTTGGACAGTTATGGTAATAAGTGAGCATTTGTTTTGGTAAATGCTAATAATGAAATTTGATTGTCTACCTAGACCTAATGATCCAGTGCCAATTTAAATTGAAACTGAAGCACGCCGCCATTCCTCATCCTTATTTTCATTGCATTTACACTTACCCACATCTAGCGGTGGAAACAACAAATCCCAAATTCTCAAGCCTAAGAAGCAAAAGACAACCATTCTGCCTTTCTTTTCAATATTGTGAAGCGCCACTACAAATATTTTTATTTTGATAGCTCTTTTGGTGACGTAGCCATTATCAACCCAAACACCGACAGTTCTAAACCTATATAAATTCCATTTATTACCTATAATAATTTCCTCATGGTGCTGTTCTTATCATTGTCCAAAATTTTTTATGATTCTTACTTATCTTAATTAGAAGATGACTTATGATTTCTAATGTAATGGTTATTCCTTGTAAAGTTAGCACCATAATTTGAAACAAAGTTACAAGGTAAGAACTAAGAAGCCTTGATTGAACCAAATTGAAATCACATCCTGGAACATTCAAGTTGACTTTAGATCTTATTTACAGCATGTAGCTGCGTTAAATTGGATTTTTGCCACCCTTTTGGTATTATGAATTATAGTTTTGCAAGTAACGGTTGACATACTGCAATAGCCATTGATGAATAAGTTTTCGCCTAAAATTAGTTTTGTTTGAGTATTTACTTTTGTTAATGAAGCTTTTTATTGTCTGCAGGCTGTGACTGCTATGGTTCAGCAAGCAATGCAATACATTGATGAGACACCAGATCTTGAAACTCGTATAGAGCTCATCAAGACCCTTAATAGCGTGTCTGCTGGAAAGGTGAGTGTCTGCTGTTAATTTGTCCAGTTATCTGATATTACTGTCGTTTTTTTTGTTACTTGTAAGGTTTTTCTATAAACAAATTTCTTCTACCTGTAGATTTATGTTGAAATTGAGAGAGCAAGATTGATCAAGAAACTTGCAAAGATTAAAGAAGAACAGGGCCTTATTGCTGAAGCTGCAGATCTAATGCAAGAAGTTGCAGTAAGTTTATAAGAAAGGGATTAATTTTTTTTGGATCTTTCCAATTATATCGTTTGCTCAATATTCTATTGTTTTGAATTGCAGGTGGAAACATTTGGTGCCATGGCAAAAACTGAGAAAATTGCCTTCATTCTTGAACAAGTATGGACATCTTCTTGTAAATCATGGCCTTTTTTTTTGTTTTTTTAAGTAATACTGTGTCATTGATATAATAATTCTGTCAACTTGTTAATAATTAAACCTTGCAGGTTCGCCTCTGCTTAGACCGTGAGGACTATGTTCGTGCTCAAATTCTTTCAAGGAAGATTAGCCCTAGAGTATTTGATGCTGATGCCACAAAGGAAAAGAAGAAACCCAAGGAAGGGGACAATGTTGTTGAGGAGCCTCCTGCTGATATACCATCACTATTGGAGTTGAAGCGAATCTACTATGAACTAATGATACGGTATTTGCCCACTTCTGGTCCATAACTTAATTTTCTTGTGTTCATATTGATTAAGTTTTTGGTCATTATGATTATGAGGTTTAAAGGTTATTTAATACCTTTTTCTGCATTCCAACATGAGTGCAATAACATGGAAATTGGAGAAAAGAGAATTCTTAGTAATCAAAAGCAAAGGTGACTTTGTCTGTTATCATTCGCAAAACTGAGAATCAGTGTGTGTTTGCCATGGCTTTTACATTTGAACTGACTTACCATTGACTTTGCAACTTAGGATGAACTATTGCTTGTCTCCATTTCACTATAAAGATATAACCAGCAGGTGAAAGATCTTTTCTACTTCTATGTGGCTGGATTTTTTTAACTCAATTGTGTTTTCCTCATTTGTGTAGGTATTACTCTCATAACAATGACTACCTTGAAATTTGCCGTTGCTACAAGGCAATTTATGAAATTCCATCTATCAGGGAAAACTCATCTCTGTGGATACCGGTAAAGCACCTGTCAGTGTATACCCTTTCCGACTTTTTTGGAGCTTTTCTCACATGTACTTATACTTGCAGGTCTTGAGGAAAATCTGCTGGTACTTAATACTAGCACCATACGATCCGATGCAGTCAAGCCTCCTTAACTCGACATTGGAGGATAAGAATCTTTCTGAGATTCCAAAATTCAGGTATGCCTATGGTTTGTTTAGTATTCATGAAATTTTTTTTTTTCAACTTCTTAGGTAAATTGTTTGTCAGATTTTTGTTATATGATACTATATATTATTCATATATTCTTTTACAGGTTGCTGCTGAAACAGTTAGTTACAATGGAGGTTATCCAGTGGACATCCCTTTGGAATTCTTATAAAGAGGAGTTTGAGAATGAAAAGAACATGCTTGGAGGCTCTTTGGTCGACAAAGCTGCAGAAGATTTAAGACAGAGAATCATTGAGCATGTAAAATTTGCGACTGGTGTTATATATTTTTTTTTCACTCATTTTGTATCTCTTTCTCACTGTCTGACCAATTTAATGCTTTTCAGAATATCCTTGTTGTTTCAAAGTATTACTCGAGGATTACCTTGAAGAGACTTGCTGAGTTGTTGTGTCTTACTATCCAGGTATGATTGCTTATCTCTTTCCTTCTATCACCTTTTTGGGAGAAATATTATCGTTACTACAATGCTATATGCATGCTTATTAATGAAGCAATCCGTTTACTCCAGGAAGCTGAAAAGCATCTTTCTGAAATGGTTGTGTCCAAGGCACTGGTGGCTAAGATTGACCGACCATTGGGAATAGTCTGTTTCCAGGTAGCTAAGGATAGCAATGAAATCCTCAACTCGTGGGCAGTGAACTTGGAAAAACTTCTTGATCTTGTTGAGAAGAGTTGCCACCAAATACACAAAGAAACCATGGTACACAAAGCGGCTCTGAAAGTATGAACATGATGATATCACACTAATTGCAGGTAGTGGCATCCCTTGCTAGATTGGTTACATTGTACTTTGCGCCCTTGAGTTGTGTTGCCATACAAAAGCTATGATCAGGAATTAGCATTTCTTCTAAATGCTGGCATTCTGAATTTTATTGTGCAGGTTGGCCAAGTTGAACCTGTGTTTTTGAATTCTAAGAAATGGTGTTATTGCTGGTGAAAGTGTGTTGCCAGCCTTCACTGGCTTTCCCGAAACTTGTCAATTTGGTTGCTCAGACCTTTGTGTAACCTGAAGTTAGATAGTAATTATAGAAAAAAAAAACCTGAATGATGATGTTTCATAGCAGTGGAGGAAAACAACACAGAGAAGTTCACATGATATTTGTATTCTGTATTCTTCATCATTATTTCCCGTTTCGCTTCTTTGGTATGGTTTGCATTGGTATTTTTTAGCATCATGACACTGGAAGTGGAAAGCAAAGCTGTTTAGATGTCTGATAGAATGATTATATAAATGCTTCAATTTCTAGTGCTGAGCAAATCGGCATAAGAATACTATAGGCAGCCCTCACTAAAAGAAAGATGAGAAAAACATTTATTAATAGTCATACTGGTAATGGGTGCATGTTCTTAGTTGTTGAGGAAGCAAAGCATTTTGCCCTTTGCAGGTGCTGCATTACTAAAGTTGAGAAGAATAGATTATTTTAGTCTGGTTTTTGTTGAATCAAAGTGACAATTAATGGTTTGTGTTATGCATATCATATAGCAAGTAATTCAAGATGGCTTTTAAAGTTCGTACGTTTATTAATACTAAAATATTTTAATTAATGAAACAAACATGGGGAATGGCATTAGTATTTTTTTGCAACAGAAACATTCATCATCTCAATAATACAAAGAAGAGATTGAAAACTTTTTTGCATGATTAGTATTTCTCCATTCTCATCCTACCAAAGGAAACAATGCAACAGAAATAATATTGAGTAATATTATTGAGGTGAAGAATGCAACAGAAACATTCATCACCTCAATAATATTGTTTTCCTTGTGTTTGAGATGAGAGATACTGATCAAAAGAATAAAAGGTGCAGAATCACTTTTTTTTTTGGTTTGTTTCATCCTGATCTATTCAAGCATAATTGAACAATTTAGAAACATTTTGCATTTAGATGACCTCAGAGGTTTGCTTGAAATATTCCAAAACATGATTACTCGTTTCTTCTTGTAGAAGCAATTCTACCAATCTGATTGCTGTGAATATATCTGCTGAAAAGCCTTTATCATCAACCATTTCGTGTACAAGTTGCATTGCGCTCATGGTTTCATTTCCTTGTAAAAACCCTCGAATCATTGTATTATAAGAAATGCTTCATCCTCTTTGATCTTACCATGCTTGCAAAACTGAATATGTCATCAGATTTGGAACATGTCTAGAAGCACACATCATCTTGAAAAGTTGTTGTGGAGCAGAAAGTTTACCTACTTTATACATGCCTTGTATGAGAGTGTTGTACGTGACAATATCAGGGGTTGGTCCCTTTTGTGAAATTTCATGAAACAATTTCATTGCTCCATCTAACCTCTTAGTCTTACAGTGTCTGTTGATCATGATGCTAAAACTAAATACATTGGGTGAACAACCCTTCCTAATCATCAAAATACTCTTCTAGCTTCATCTATGTCTTTTTGCAAACAATGACCATCCATCAATGAATTATATGTGACAAAATCAGGCTCAATTCCTTTTTTAATCATTTGGTCAACAAAACCTCCAGCTTCAGAAACCTCCCCTCCTTACAAAGCGCATCAACAAAGATATTATACCTGATAACATTAGGTGTAATATTATACCTGACAACATTTGTCCAAAATTGAAAAGAAATGCAAGAGAATTAGAAAAATAAAGCTTATCCATTTGTCTTTCAAATTCAGAAAATTTCAAAAGGAGAGATGAGATTTAACAGCAGGATGGTTTTTACATCAATTTTACAGATTGGTTAAGCTGCATATTTTACTATACTAGTACTCACTTTCACGTAGCGTTGCACGTGACTCAATCTGTTTTAAATTGAATAAGATTAAAATCTTAAGCATACTACTAATTTTTATACCAAAAAAAATAAACATACTACTAATTTTGTCCTAAAGAAGTCTATTATTAGAGTTGGTAAAATTTCACCCTAGTGCGGGTATTTGACTCGACCGCCTAAAACCAAACTTGATCCAACTTGATTCGACCAAAAAATCCACTCAATCCTAAACCGAAATGACCTAACCCCAAATCCTTAATGACCCAAACCCGATCAACCCGTGAGATTAATCTTAAATTACCCAAATTCGAAAGGACATGAACCTGAAAATCGAGGCTCAAACCAGAAATTTTAGGAACCATATGACCTGAAACCGAAAAAGACACGAACCAAAATTGACCTAAACCTAAAAGACCCGAAATTTGAGCGATCCGAACCCAACCCAACCTAAAACCGAAAATTAACCGACTCGATCAGCCCATTTGTATATACATTGGGTTTTACTATCAAAGTAACAAAAGAAATATCCCACACAAAAGAAAAATATTAACAAAGTAAAACAACAAATTTAAATATCAAGCAAAAAATTAATTATTAGTCAAATAAAATAATTGCACGTTAGGAAATAATAAATTTTAGTCATAATACATTAAATTATCAAATAGAAAGATGTCAATCACAATAACTTTTCAAATTAAAATGATAAAGTTAAAATAATTATAAAATATTAAATTTAATTAAATGAAAATAGAGTTTTTAATAGGATAAAACTGTATATTAAAAATTTTTACTATATCCAAATTTTATTGAAAAATAGTAAAATGGTAAAAATAAAGTAATTATAAAGATATTAGATTTAATTGAATAGAAATAGAGTTTTTAGTAGAATAAAACTACAATAGTTAAGCAATGGCATTTAAGGAAATATGTTTGAAAAATAAGGGCATAATGGGCAATTCAAAAGTTTTACAAAACTCGTACTTTTATATCAGCCCATTTGTATATACATTGAGTTTTACTATCAAAGTAACAAAAGAAATTATCCCACACAAAAGAAAAATATTAACAAAGTAAAACAACAAATATAAATATCAAGCAAAAAATTAATTATTAATCAAATAAAATAATTTCACGGTAGGAAATAATAAATTTTAGTCATAATACATTAAAATATCAAATAGAAAGATGTCAATCACAATAACTTTTCAAATTAAAATGATAAAAATAAAATAATTATAAAATATTAAATTTAATTAAATGAAAATAGAGTTTTTAATAGGATAAAATTGTATATTAAAAATTTTTAATATACCCAAATTTTATTGAAAAATAGTAAAATGGTAAAAATAAAGTAATTATAAAGATATTAGATTTAATTGAATAAAAAAATAGAGTTTTTAGTAGAATAAAACTACAATAGTTAAGCAATGATAATTAAGGAAATATGTTTGAAAAATAAGGGTATAATGGGCAATTCAAAAGTTTTACAAAACTCGTACTTTTATATATAGTATAGATTAGATATTATTCCGCGTATTCGCATTGGGTTTTTCAATTTATGATTAAAACTGAGTAATTTCAATTCTAAGTAAAATTCTATCTTATGTAATAATAATTAAGTTAAATGGAAGAATATTGTTAGAAATCTAATGTTTATTCAAATAATTATTTAAGGGAAAATGGAAATAGAGTTTTACTTTTATTATAATTCAATATTCTAAATATAATTTTTTTTGCAACTTTAATGTTCTAAATATCATTTATAAATATTATTTGGAATTCCAAATATATAATAATATATATTGGTTTTCTCCAAACTAATCAATTTTGGACAAATATCAGTAGGAGAAGAGCCGAATACTGAGCATACAGCACTTTAAAGATAACTTTAATAGTAAGATAAGATATAGATAATTTTTTCTAAAAATAGAATTAAAAGGGGAGTACACAAGAAAATTTTGAGTTTAATACTGTCACAAATTGTAATTACTAAAAAAGGAAATTAAAGTTTTAATAATTACTCATTAGGATTTTGGAAATACTATTATACCTTGTTTTTACTTATTTGTTTTTTTTTGTTTCCTTCTTCCTACGTTTTGCTTCTCTACGCAGTTCCTTCTAATGCCGATATTATTCATACCATAACATCAGGAAAGTAAAGTGGATTTGAACAAGGATTCCTTGTTGGGTGAAGGGTTGAAAGAAATGAGTCTTAACATAAGGAATGAAGGATAAGAATCAACGAAAAACCATTCCAAGACAGCCATGAAAATGGATATATCGGGTTTGAGATTAAGTTTAGGAGGAAATCTGGGTTTGAAAAAAAGAAGTATGAAAGAGAAAACAATGGGTTTTGTAAACAATGTATAGAGTTAATTTAACCACCATTACATAGATCAAATCTTGATTTGAATGTGAAAATTTAGGAACATTTTTTAATCAGTGTTTTTTTTTGTTGGTAATAATAATCGGTGGCTTGGTTACAATTTTTTTCGGGTTTTGCTAAATACCGTCCCATTATTACTTCTCACCGCCCTCCTTTTGACAGTTTTGCCCTTTGCTTTATTTTCAAAATTTCAAATCCTCTGCAATCTTGAAGAACGCTCAAGAACATTTCTAATCTTCAAGAACGCTCAAGAACGTGGAATAAGCAACAACTCCGGAAATGGATTCGCCATCGAACGAGATAAGGAAAACCATAAAATTATATGAAAATGGTCGGTGCCGCCCTCGGAGGGCGGCATGGCCATGGGGATGCCGCCCTCAGTGGGCGGCGTGGCCATGGTCATGTCGCCCAAGGAGGGCGGCCTAACCATTTGGATGCCGCCCAACTTGGGCGGCACGGCCATGGTCATGCCGTCCTAGCAGGGCGACGTAACCATGGCCATGCCGCCCTTAGAGGGCGGCACCAATAAATATATAATTTTATATTTAATTTAATTACATAATATTATTAGCATTATTGGGTAGGGTTATTTTTTTTCCTAAAAATTGGTAATTAAATTTTGCAGGTTGAATTGGAAGATTTTGGTAGTGATGGTTATGATTATAGTGTTGCATTGATGACTGACGAAACCTTTGTCACCGATCATGAGGCAATTCAATGGGCAAAAGATATTGCAGTTTTATGGAAATTCGAATTAGTAATTTCTTCCCACAAAGATGGTGGTAGGAAGAAGATCTTGAGATGTTCCCGCGGTGAACGGTACAGGGGGAATGTAACAGATTTAGATGCTGCGGTCCGAAGGAATTCAAAGACTAAGGCATGTAAATGCCCTTTCCGGGTTAAGGTCCAAGAGTTGTCTGAGAATGGCCGTTGGGGGATTGTAGTTTATCCTGGTCTAAAGGGTACGCACAACCATGCTTGTAATCTATATCCTGAGGGTCATCGACAGAGCAGTGGACTTAGTTTGCATCAAAGAAAATAGTGCGAGACATGGCTATGTCAAAGCCGTCTGCTATTCACGCGGCTATTATGCAGCAACAGCCCAACGACAATGTTATCAGAAAACAAGTACTACAATTATAGACATAATCTGCGGAAAGATGACTCTGAGGGCCGAGATGTTTGGCTCAGTTTTTCTATGAAGCCGGGAAAACAACTATGTATGCCATGCGTATGCTGACCCGGAGACTAGAGTGGTGACTCATCTGTTCATGGCACATCCAGAATCAGTGACTTTATTCCGAAACTTCCCTTGGTTGATTGGCATGGATTCAACGTACAAAACAAACCAGTACAACATGGCTTTTTTTGAAATCATCGGGATGACTCCATGTAACAACAACTTCTTGATTGCATATGCAATTATCAAGAATGAGAATGAGGGGAGTTATCGTTGGGTGTTGTCCAAGTTGAGGCAGTTGATTGGGAATGATGTGGAACCGACTGCCATTGTTACCGATCGGGAGTTGGGGCTGATTAGACCGATAGCCGAGTTATTTCCACATACTCCCCACTTGCTCTGCACCTGGCACATCAACAAGGATGTTGGAGATCGAGTCTACAAACTTTGTGGAAAAAACAAGGGCATCGCAGATTCATTCAAGAATGGAAGGTGGAAAAGGATCTTGGAAGCCCGGACAGAAGAGGATTACTATAGAGAAGTTGAACTCTTTAGAGATCGGTGGGGGAACAGACATCAGGTGGTATTATTATTTAATAGTTGTTTAGGGTAAATTATTATTTTTATTATTATTTATTAATGTATTCATTTATTATTTCCGCAGGTGGTATCTTATATTGAGCAAACATGGTTGGTGCATAAGGAGAAGTTCGTGCACGCGTGGACCAACAATATAAAACATCTTAGGAACACTACTACATGTAGAGTGGAGAGTGCACACTCTATGATAAAGGGATGGCTTCAGTCATCAAAGGGTGCTCTCGATACAATTTGGTTGCGTGTCCACACGGCAATAAAATGCCAACTTGTTGAGATCAGGTTAATTTCTATAAAGTTTAGTCCTTTGTTTTTGTTGCTATTGTATGTAGATATTTTTATTCTAACTATGTTATGTTTCATTATTAGGCGCACAATTGAAGATTCTAGATATAAAGCACCTGTCGTGTACTGCAACTTTCCATTCAACTACTTGACTTGTCGAGTTTCCCACTATTGTCTCAAA
>AWUE01012258.1:0-33540 GCA_001974825.2 Corchorus olitorius
GGCTTATAGAAGATGTTTGGAATGGAAAATCAACTTCAGATTTTGCTCGAAATTATAGTTAAAGTGCTAACAGGGGATCTATCATTTTTGAAGGATTTTATACACAAACTTTGGGGGGAATTGGTCCATTATACCAACAATTTTAGTTTTTACAATTCTTGACTTTAGATTACTTTTGCTTCTGTTTTTAATTTGGAGAAAACAAGTTCAGATTTGAGCTTAGGATATTGTCAAAATGGAATCTGGAAATTTTGCTTCAAGTTCTAACCGGATATGAATAGTGTGTTCATATTTTGACCAGTGTTAACCGGTTTGAAAGGGTGGCAAATTGTTTGTTTTATTAAAAATCATTTTATTTAATTATGTTTTAATTTATTTATAAATGTGAAGTATAAAATTTGGAGAAATATTTCAGCAAACACGTTGCATCATTGCAAGGCGCGTGTTTGCGCGTGTAGAGAGTTATCCTGAATTGAAGCAAATTGATAACGTTTGATCCTGAAATCACAGTTTTGTAACGTTTGATCCTGAATTGAACATTCGAGCAAACGTTATATCCTGAATTGAACATTTAGCCTTTCTCTTGGACCTATTTTATATTTGGTCATTGGCCCTCCTTGCATTCACATCTCTCATTTCTCTACCCTATTTCACAATTCACCCTTTCATTCTTCTTTTATCAAATGTCCAATTTGGATCTAAATCTTTCCAAATTTGTGCAATTTGAACTTAAAATTTTAAAGTGAATCAAATTGAACTTAAACATTATCGAAACCCATCAAATTGGGTGTAAATTATACGGGGATCTGGTTGTGAACCGCATGCGTCAATGAAACGCATTAGTTGATGAATTTGATAATTTATAGTCCACGTGGAATTTTCAGGCCATGTCAGCAGAGAAAATGAGCGGGTACATCCTAAAAGAAAAACGAAAATTAAAAAAGTTCTCATTTTCGTTTTAGCTGGAGATAAAAATCAAAACCTAAATCTAAACAAATTTTCATTTCCAAAGTTTCGATTTAGGGATTTTCTCGATTTTGGATTAAATCAAGCCATTTTCGTTGTGATTTTCGATTTCGGTTTAGGATTTTGATCGAATTCTGTTTTATGGAAGGATTTACTCGTGAAATTTTCAGGTTAGGGTTTGCTTGAATGGTTGGGATTTCAACAATGAATGTTTCTTCGGTTCAGAAGCTTTGCATCCATGTAGAAAACTACAATCTTTGCATGACGCTTCCAATTTTTGGTTTAATTTTAATATTCTTCTATTAATCAACCATAATTCTGTACTAATTTTTTCCCTTTTTTGTTTGGTAATTTTGGCAATTAATTTCTTATGCATTTCAAAGATGTCGTTTATCCGAAGATCTTTGCAGATTATTTGTCGTTCTCAAGAGCTTGTCAGCTACTAGTCTTATGGTTCGAGCTTGCCAGCTGAAGAACCCATATATATAAACAGAAGGGGATTATGGATTTTCCCTAAATCAAATAAGAAGAGAGAAGAAGAACACAAATAAGAAGAGAGTAGAACGCAAAGAATAAGGTAGAAGGCGGGGTTCTTTTTTTCTAAAATAAAATGGATTAGCTTTTAGGACTTTTTCCAATTTATCCAATATTTTTCCTATTTAAATAAATTAAGTAATTTGTATTTTCCATCTGGCCAAAAAAAAAATCTGTATTTTCCATGGTATCAGTATCATGTCGCGCCATTAGTAACGATAACAGTGCGTGTGGTTCATAACCAGACTTCCGTCTAATTTAGGCCTAATTTGGTGGGTTTCGATAAGTTTAGACTCAACATAAAATGAGACAAAACCCACATGCATTTTACGTATAGTGAAACTTGAATCCATGACCTCAGTCCAGGTACGTACCAAATTAATCTAAAAACTGGAATGTAATATTCAATTGAATTAAACATAGGAAATAATTATGTCTGATATGATTTTCACATCTTAAAACTGTAAAATTCAATTTCCTTTTTGGGTTTGTTGTAAGGTGAGATACCAATAGGTAAGTTATTTCTTTTGAGAACTTGAGAATTGAGATAGTGATGCTAGTGACTATTTATAAGAGATCATCATAATTTAAACTTAAAAATGTCACTATAACTATTATTAGTACTAACTAATGTTGAGATGAATTAAAATTGAACAAAAAAGCTGTTTGATGATAACATGTTCTTCTTTTTACTTTTTTTTCTTTGGACAAATGTTCTTCTTTTTACTTTTGAAGTGACGCTACATTTTTAAGATGCTACTATGAAAGATTTTGGACAAACGTGGATATTATTTCTAAGGCTGGTTTAGGTTCAACTTTAATGGGTTGTTTTTATTGTTAAAGTTATCTTATTGTTTTTATTCAGAGAAAAAAAAAGGGGGCTAAAAAGAAGTTCAAAACAGATGTTGGTTTTTTGTTGTATATTGAATTGAAAATGAAAACCCCCCTTTTGTCTTGGTGGGTAGGCCTCCCTCACTGTGAAAAAAAGAAGATAAAAACAAGGTAGACCTACAGTACAAAACTACTACTACTACAAATACCTGTAACTGTAATAAAACTAGAAAATTCATATCATAAAAATCAAGTAAAAACTAAAAAGGAAAAAAAGAAGAAGAAGATAAAGCTAAGGCCTAAGGTAAAGAAAGAAAGTAAAGAGAGAGAGAGGTGGGGGAGTGTGGGTTCTGTACTGTCTTAGCTTGTCCCCCCCACCCAACACAGTTTTCTTTCTCTCTCTTTTAAGTCCAAAAGCCAAAAGCCACCACCACATTGGCTTTTCTTGCCTTTTGTTTCTGTGCTTCCTATAAGCAATTGTCTATGTCTGCTGCTCCTGCTCCCTCTTCTCAGTACCTGCAAATGGGGGAGGAATCATACTTTGAATTTCTTGTTATTATTTGACACCCTTTTCCTTCCCCTTCTTTCTTTCCTTTACCATTCTGGCTTTGGTATCCTCTTCCCTAAGTCATGACTTTCTTGTTGTCTTCTATTCATCTTCTTCCACTCTTCTCTTGTTCTGGCTTTTTGGGTACCCCTTTAAATGAATTAGTATGAAAAATTTTCTTGGCAATGATTTGACTTCCTCATTTCCTAATTTTCTCTTCAGTTTTTAGCTTTCTGGGGTACCCTTTTCTTTAATTACTCTCATTCTACTCTTTTCTGATATTTTGTCTGGTTGAGTTATTTGGTTATGTGGTGGTACTTGCACTGAGAAGAAAGAAAATTTAAATAAAAAATAAAAACTTGGGGTGTTCATGGAAATTGATCTGAATCATGCAGTGAATGAGGTGGAGAAGACTGCAGTTTGCAATGGGGACTGTGACAAAGCCAGTGCTTGTGTTTACTGTTTGTCCTCTTCATCTTCTTCATGTTCTTCAAACTCAGCTTCACCTCCTTCTTCCTCTTCCATTTATTTGGAGCTTTGGCATGCTTGTGCTGGTCCTCTCACTTCACTTCCCAAAAAGGGAAATGTTGTTGTTTACTTCCCTCAGGGTCACTTGGAACAAGTTGCTTCTGCATCTCCTTTCTCTCCCTTGGAAGTGCCCACTTTTGATCTTCCTCCTCAAATCTTTTGCAAAGTGGTGAATGTTCAGCTTCTTGTAAGTACTCAATTTCCTTCTTTTACATTGAATTGTCTTTGCATTCTTCCTCTAAATTAGCTTTAGCCTAAAGTTTATAACCTTACCTCAATTGGATTTGGTTGCTTAGATTGAAGTCTCATTTTGTCCATTTTTTCTTTTCTTTTCAGGCCAATAAGGAGAATGATGAGGTCTATACCCAGGTTACTTTACTTCCTCAGCCCGAGGTATAATTCTCAGCTAAAACTATAGTTGATTAGCTTCTTTAAATTATTGGTTTTCAGTAGTTGAGTGTTTGTTTGTATAATATTTTGAAAAATGTGATCTTTCTATGTAGTATTACTTCTTCTAGGGGAGTTGGGGTTTTGCAGTGCAACTTCTTAGGATAGTAGTGACTAGAATGAATTCCTGTCAGCATACTCTTCCTTCTAAGAGGCACTCCAAATTTATGGTTTTGGTGATTTTAATTTGGGATTTTGTGCAGTTGGGAGGGCCTAATTTGGAGGGCAAGCAGCTGGATGAGCTAGGTCTGGATGAGGGAGGTGGAGTATCACCTACAAAATCAACTCCTCACATGTTTTGCAAGACGCTAACAGCTTCTGACACTAGCACCCATGGAGGGTTTTCTGTTCCTCGCAGGGCTGCCGAGGACTGTTTTCCTCCGCTGGTGTGATTTTATTACTATTACTATTCACCAGGCTGCTTATTGATCCTAGAGAATTTCATGTAGATTTAATGGTGTTTGTCTTCATTTCAGGATTATAAACAGACGAGGCCCTCACAAGAGCTTGTTGCCAAAGACTTGCATGGAGTTGAGTGGAGGTTTCGACATATATATAGGGGTATTCAGATAGAGATTTTGACATTTCTGTTTTTTCTGATAGTATATAGAATGTGTTTTCAAGTGAAAGAAACATTGATAGAGCTTAATGTTTATTATTTAGGTCAACCAAGGAGGCATCTCCTTACTACAGGCTGGAGCATTTTTGTGAGTCAAAAAAATCTTGTTGCTGGGGATGCAGTGCTGTTTCTGAGGTCTGAACAGCTTTGCCAATAAACAAATTTAAAAATGCATATGAATTTTCGACAGTTACTAATTAATTCATCATGTTTTCTCCTGGACCGGAGGGCACAATTCCCTCTTGATCCTTGGAATTTGGTCAAAAGGGGAAATTTTATTAAAGGAAGATACAATCATTATGCAAATAGCTTAGCCATGATAAGTGAAATATTTCATGTTACTTGAAAATCGTATATCTAGTAACGCTAGAAACAAGGGGAGGTTTTTTTTTACTTTTTAGAGTTGTGAGGCTGCCATATATTCCCATGGCTTAGTTATTTGTGGTTCTCTAATCTAACTTTTGTGGACATTTTAGGGGTGAAGATGGAGAGCTGAGGTTGGGAATTAGAAGAGCTGTAAGACCAAGAAATGGACTTCCTGATTCTGTTATGGTAAAACAAAATTCATATCCAAATGTTCTTTCTCCAGTGGCTAATGCACTATCCACCAAAACCATGTTTCATGTCTTCTACAGTCCAAGGTAAGAGTCTATTTCTCAATGCTTCAAGAATCATCCAGTATTTGGCTTTAAAAAGACAGAATCTAAAAGAAAAGAAAATAGATCAGCCGATATATAGCCAAAGAGGTAAGTGATTTTGATGAGAAGTATGATCCTTTTGTAGTCCATCTCCCTCTTGAGCTGAATTCTCTCCTGGCGCATGATACAACACATGCATATTTTATACAAATATTAAATTGCATCCATTTCTGGTAAACAGTAAAGACTCTGAAATGAAAGGTTTTGTGGTCAAACTTTAGGGGGAAAATTAAGAAACTTAGCATGAATATAGTTTTTCTGGCCACAAAAAAAGCATTAATGTAGATTCAATTTTTGTCGTGAATACTTACCTCATATAGCAATAGTACAATCCTTACTTCCCTTGGCACCACATAGTTCGGGTGAAAGCAGTTGGTGACTAGCTAAAAAAGTTAGGAAAAAGCTGCAAGTTGATCTGCTTTAAAGCTCACTATATTCTATTTCTATTCCCCATTCTTGTTCTCATATGATTGGCCACTACTTTACTCTGAGCATAATGCAAACTTTGTGAACCCTGCATTTGTATTCCCTGGTGATCATAAACTATAAGTACCTCCAGGAAGTTGCATTGACAGGAGCATCTTGAAAGTTGATTTCATGTTGGAATGTGATAATTTTTGTGTTGCTAAGCTTGTAAGCCTACTTTAAAAGTGTAGCTGGTGATGCATTTAATTTTTTTTAAAAAATAAAATGGTAACGCTGTTCGAAACTTCAAATTGTTTTAATGCAGGGCCAGTCATGCAGAGTTTGTGATACCCTTCCAAAAGTATATTAAAAGCATCACAAATCCATTGTGCGCAGGAACAAGATTCAAAATGAGATTTGAAATGGATGATTCGCCAGAGAGAAGGTCTTGTTTAACTGATAGCCGATCATGACCAAAATTAGTTTGTTCTTTGTTTCTTTTCCACTGTACCTGTTAATAGTTTTATTATTAGAATATAATAATATAGTTGCTACTTCTGTGCAGGTGTAGTGGTATAGTCACGGGACTAGGAGACTCAGATCCTTATAGATGGCCCAACTCAAAATGGAGATGCCTAATGGTTAGCTCCTAATCTTAGCTCGTTAGCACATGCTTTTATTTTTATAATTTGTCATGTGTAGTTTTTATCACAACACTTAAACAAGGGTGTATATATGGTCTTTATGAAAACACTTTACAGTTTACACATGTACACAATATACTTTTTGCAGAACAGGATAAACTCTAATTAGCAGGAATTTAGAATGGGCAAACAATTGATGAATGAAAACAACTAGGAAGATGCCCTAGTTAGTTCAATCATATCCCAATTGAATGATCAAAAAGCCATTTGTACTGTTAGACTAAGAGTCTACAGCTGTTATCGTCAAAAACCCTTGTCTAACCAACTTGGCTCATGTCTAGGGTTTTGTATTTAGGATTATTTTGTTTACTCTTTTCTGTTTATTTTTCTTCCTTTCCCCTTTTTTTTTTCCATTTTTATATCATCAGACATTGAGTACCTCACTTTATAATTATACATATGCACATGTTTTTATATTGTTCTCCTGCAAATTCTGTTAACCAATGGAACAAGACAAATTTAGAACTGTTAAATAGATCTTGTATGACCCTCCTTATTATTAGAATTTTGTTTAAATGTTAAAGTTTTAACAGGTTAGGTGGGATGAAGATATTGTGAGTGATCACCAAGAGAGAGTTTCACCTTGGGAAATTGATCCTTCAGTTTCTCTCCCACCTTTGAGTATTCAATCTTCACCAAGGTTGAAGAAACTGCGGACAGGTCTGCAGGCTGCTCCACCTGATACCCCCATCACAGGTACGGATCTTTCCACTAGAATAGTAATAATGTTGCATTTTCTATACTTCATCAACGTGTATCTCAAAATGTTCTATTCTTCAGGAGGGGGTGGATTTTTGGACTTTGAGGAATCGGTAAGATCCTCTAAGGTCTTGCAAGGTCAAGAAAATGTAGGTTTCATATCACCCATATATGGATGTGATGTTGTAAACCGCCCATTAGATTTTGAGATGCAATCTTCTGCACATCAAAGTCTTTCGTCAACTGAAATCGGGAAGACTAATATTAGTGAGCTTATGAGGGCTCGCTCCACGGCTTACACAGGCTTTGCGGAATCTAATAGGTTTCCGGAGGTCTTGCAAGGTCAAGAAATTTGCCCATTGAGATCCCTGACACGGAAGGCTGATCTCAACCTCGGTGTTTGGGCAAAAACCAAACTTGGTTGCAGTTCTTACAACATACACCAAGCACCCAAAAGCAATTGCTATCCACTAGCATCAGAAGGCCTCCGACATATGTATTTTCCTTATAGTGACTTTTACAAAACTGGCCAGGATCCTGCAATGAACTCATATGCATCTATAATTCCAAGAGGCAATATCCCCTTCAATGCTTCCTCAATCAAGACAGGGGTTATTGTGAATGGTGTTAGAAAACCAAATCCTCTAAATGAGCATAAGGCATTAGAGAATATATCAAGTACTGCATTTAGAAAAACTGTGGGGAATCAACAGGAGGATTGCTTCAAAGAAAATGTGACTGGATGTAAACTCTTTGGGTTCTCCCTGACTGCAGAATCACCAACTCCGAACTCACAAAATTCTGGTAAGAGGAGTTGTACGAAGGTATGTTACCTTAGGGTCAAAGTTGAATTTAATGCTACTTCCTATTACTCTCGTACTGACTTGACTTAACTGACTGAAGGTTCACAAGCAAGGCAGCTTGGTTGGAAGAGCCATTGATCTGTCAAGACTGAATGGATATGATGACTTGATGACTGAACTAGAACGTCTATTCAGTATGGAAGGCCTTTTAAGAGATCCTGATAAAGGGTGGCGGGTTTTGTACACTGACAGTGAGAATGATGTGATGGTAGTTGGGGATGACCCGTGGCAGTAAGTTTTACTCTCCTTTATCCCGTTTACAAGTTTGTTGCATGATATAATTATGCACATCTTTTTTGTTTGTAGCAATGTGCATTAAGAATAAATAATAATGGCAGATTGAGATCTTTTTGCTATATTCTTTTCCGTTTTGATTTCCTTTCTTCAACTTTGCACAAGTAATATGCGTGTTAGTGACAATTGTTATCATTGAATTAAACTAACCTTTGGGAAGGGATCTTATGGGGAAGGATGAATGAGATGCATATGGGCGTAGATGAGAATCAAATAAAAATTGGCATTTTTCGTCTTGACCCTCATATGTTAGGGGGCAGTTCTAGGATATTGAGGGTAGTGTTTGCTGTAGCTAGTTTCCCCCTATTTCACTTTTTGAGTAACAAAAAATAAAATGCAGTATTTTTTGAGTCTAAAATGGAAGATAATGACTGAATGTATATGGGTGGGACACATGCTTTGGTTAAATAAGGAGATAAGAATCAGATAATAACAATATGCCATTTAGTATTGTTTAGTAATTCATAGTCCTGCTCAGGAAGTAGTGCTCAAACCTTGTTTACAACTTACAGTTTCAAACACTCATTGAAATTTGTAGACTTATGCCAGTATGTAAATATCCTTCGTGTATGATGAGCCTTTTCTCTGTTTGTAGTGAATTTTGTGACGTGGTGTCCAAGATCCACATATACACCCAAGAAGAAGTGGAGAAGATGACGGTAGGCATGGCGAGTGAGGATACTCAAAGCTGTCTGGATCAAGCACCAGTGATAATGGAAGCATCAAAGTCTTCCTCAGTGGGCCAGCCAGATTCCTCTCCAACAGTAATAAGGGTATGAGGATCGGTGTTGTTTTTCTGTGTTGTTGTGCTTTGCTATGTGTTCAAAACTTTGTAATGTATCCTGAAGCTATCTACCTCAGTATTTGTCGTTATCAAATGAACATACTGAGCTAAAAAAAATGGCCTTTCGTGGCCTTTATGTTATTTGACACTTGAAGTTGATTGAAGTGATTATAGTCTGGTGCTTTGTTGGTCATCAACAATGTGTGGCACCAATACTTGATTCATGCATTATCTCTTAAAGGGTCATTTCGTAGACGGAAATGTGGAAATAATTGCTTGATTATCAAGTTGAGTGTGCTTTTGGCTCTTGAAAACCACTTTTCACATCTAGGGTAGGAGCATAGGGTGTTGTCCTTGATGATTGGCTACAGAGTGTTGCCAAGCTAAAATTTGTTTTCTGAAATCATCGTAGTAATACAGAAAGATATTAACATCTCAAAATAACCAAAAAGGGGCCGTTTGTTTTCAGGGGTAAGTGAAAATATGGCCGGGTATGCACTGGGAATCGGTAAATATGGTTACGTTTGGGATTCCCGTGGTGTGCGGGACGCGCGGGTAATGTACGTCCACGGATGGGTGTCACATTACTGGGTGATACCCAGGTATTTACTTGGCCGGTGATACCCAGGTATTTACTTGGCCATCTCCTCCTCCGGCATGGTTAAAACTTGAGAAAACTTGAGATTTCTTGTAAGAGGTCTCAAGTTCCGGGATTATAGGATGAGAGAGGGATGCTTACACACGCCCCCAAAAAAAAAATTGCTGTGTTGGTGATTTTAGAATGATTAATCAGTTTATAATCTCTAACACACGAATTCGTTTGAACAAAAAGTGGGTATAATCAGGCTAGTTCGATGATTACTAGCTTCTCTTTTGAACGATTATTACTATCAACACAGAATTATTCACCTAGAAAAGGGGATTATGCAACACAACCCTTCGAAAGTAAGGAGTAATCTTCATCAAATTCCAACCTTGCCTTATCCCATTTGCATTCAAGTTTGACAGTATTATAAGATCCTCTTTTTGAATAGAAGTAATCGTCAAGGTAAAACTTTAATTTCATTTTTCCTGAAAACTGGTGTTTCGATTCAAGATCAAACTGTTTCACGACAAACTAGATTGATTTCATATTTTGTTTTCTCTACTGTCTACACCAAAGTAAAATTTCTATTATTGTAATATCAGTTTTCAGTCTCTTTACTGCTGCTTAAAGAGCTCCCGTCCTATGACCATTCTTCTGATCTCACTAGTTCCTGCTCCAATTTCATATAGCTTGGCATCTCGAAGAAGACGACCGGTTGTGTATTCATTTACATACCCATTACCACCCAAACATTGTATAGCCTGCAAAGTCCAATATGAAAACAAATGATTTGATAAACATGAATCACAAAATTTACTATCATACTCCAGTTGACACCTTTTAAGGCAGCAAGATGTGACAAAAAGGTGCCTGCTGAAGAAACCTTAAGAAAGAGCAAAACGTGAAA
This sequence comes from Corchorus olitorius, assembly GCA_001974825.2. Classification (NCBI taxonomy): domain Eukaryota; kingdom Viridiplantae; phylum Streptophyta; class Magnoliopsida; order Malvales; family Malvaceae; genus Corchorus; species Corchorus olitorius. The sequence goes on from AWUE01012258.1 coordinate 10,413, forward strand.
ACGATGCAAAATTAGACTGCAGCAATTGACTAATAACACATGGCCTATGATAGCCTTTTAGCTCTATGCAACATGAATGGGCACCAAATAGGCCAGTGGCCAGCATTCAACATTTTAACGTCAGCTTTTAGCAGAGATCCTAGATTTGACCATCTTAATGCTACAAATCTGTGTCACAAGTCTGCACGTCTTCATACTATTAGTTCACTACTAACTTGGGTTATCGAATAAAAAATAAGGAAAATAAATCTTCACCTGCAAAGCAACTTGAGTTGCTCTTTCAGCTGAACAAAGTATAACTCCAGCACAGTCCTGAAATTTTGCAACCAGAAATGTTAATGCATGCCTGCAACAATCAAGTAACATAAATCTCTCTACTGATTTCCATGAATTAAACCTTAGGGTCAACTCTTCCATTGTCACAGTCCCTTGCGACAGAATATACGTAAGACCTGAAAATGAAGTTATCAACTTCTGCCATATGAAAATTAAATTTAGAAAGACTAGTAATTTTAAATCAAAATGCTATACCTCGACGATTGTAGAGCAGTATACATGTCAGCAACTTTTCCCTGTTATTGCAGATCTTGTAAGTACATAGATTAAAGATTTCACCACAAGCATCCTTAAGATATTAGCAAGATAGCTTTAACAATAATTACAAACCTGTATAAACTGAAACTCCCCAATTGGACGGCCAAACTGGGACCTCTCACGTATATAAGGAAGAACAACATCAAGACATGCCTGCATTATACCAAGGGGCCCAGCTGCCAATACAAGTCTCTCCAAATCTAGTCCCGACATTAATACATAAACCCCTGAAACAAGTAAACCAAAAACAATTAATTACAATATTATACAAGAAAAAGTTATGTTTCCTCGCAACCAAAGCAAAGACAAAAGAAACAACTTTCGATACATGGTCCATGAGGTCATCTTTTAGTTATTAGCCAGCATATTATCCTTCAATTAATTCTCTGCTAGGTCAACATTTCCTTTGGACAACCTTAAGAGGAGGAAAAGCTCTTAGAGACGCCAAACCTTTTCCTTCTTTGCCAAGAACATTTTCTTCTGGAACAAAGCAATTCTCAAAAACAAGCTCACATCTGCTTAGACCATCACCATAATTAGTATCTAAGAGAAGGGTAGAAATGGACTTCAAAATATATGACTTCATTTACAGCAGTGAAGACATACGTATCACTTCCACGCATCCCAAGTTTGTCTAATTTCTGAGCAGTGCTGAATCTGCATGGTAACAGAATATCAAAAGATTAATGAATAAATCTAATTTCTCATTTTGCTCCATATTACTGTCTAGATGCATGTCTTATTTCATCTAATAAGAACATATTTTTGGAAAGGATGCATCTATGGAAGTAATACCTCCATTTTGATTGTCACCTGATCACAAAAAGAGTATATTCATTTATGGCTTGATATACATATTCAGTAATAGCAGCGAGAATTGCCATTTATTAAAGGATGTATTATCAGACAGTTTAGATGCGAGAAAGATTGCAGTCTAAGTATGTGGGCAACCTCACAAGGTGTAGTGGCTTGCTAACGAATTCTATGCATAATCAAAATTATTTGTGTTTTATCTACAAGACCCTAGGCAAGACTGCTTATGCTCGGACTATCATGCAATATAATAAGTTGGGTGAGCATTAGGCGGTTCAAACCGCCCGAACCGTCCGAAACCGTTAACGGTTTTTGCAGTTAAGTTAACCCGCGGTTTAAACGATTTGGCGGTTTGAACCGCCTAAGGATTAAGTACTAAACGGTCGGTGCACGGGTTTGGGATTTTCAAAACCGTAACCGACCCGAACCGACCGTTTAGTAATATTTATAATTAAATATATATTATATATAAAATAATATTATATATATATAATTACATATATAATAATATATATAATTATTAAACGGTTTAAACCGCCTAAACCGTATAACCGACCGCATAACCGCCTAAACCGCATAGTCGGTTTAGACGGTTAAATGGTCGGTTGACGGTTCCAAAAATTAGTTGGCGATTTGTAGTCGGTTTTGAGAACCACAAAACCGAAACCGAATCGAACCGAACCGACCGTTACTCACCCCTAATAATAACCATGGACTATCATGCAATATGTACATGTTTCATAATACAGATGACTTTAACTTTGCCATTTTAATTTAACAGAATATAATTAGATAGCTCATAGCTGTGATGCAAATACCCAGGCATTCCTTTCTCAATGATAAATGCAGTAATCCCTTTTGAGCCTGCTGTGACGTCTGTTTTTGCATAAACAACCTGAAAGATTTGATAAATCACTACAAAAGAAATTCTTGCAGAAAAATTGTTGTACAGTGAAACAGAGACAATAACTCCAAGCTTTAGCTTGGTAGAAACAACATTGCACAGATCAACCATTCATGAAAAATATTCTATTACAAATCAGCTTTAGTTTTGAGGGTTAAAAGAAAATTACAGAGTCTGTTGTTGTAGCCAAAGGTTACAATATATAGCCTTTTAATCTTATCTTAGTGAGGGCTAAAAAGAGATAAGGATATATTTGACAAACATAATCAAGTCACAGCAACATGAAAATTATTAAACATAGCCATGCCTAACAATGAAAAGATATTTTCAATATAAGTACCAATGTTTGAGCAACTGGACCATTAGTGCACCACATCTTGTTCCCATTGAGAACATAACCCCCATCAACTCGATCAGCTTTGCACTTCATGCTAACAACATCAGAGCCAGCTGCAGAGATTTTACAAAAATTAGCCAGATAAATCATCAAAAAATGTGCGGCCTGAGCAACATTTACAAATGCAAGAGATGAGCTTAGAGAAGGTTCTTGCAAGTTACCATTCGGTTCACTCATAGCAAGAGCTCCAACATGCTCTCCACTGATGAGCTACAAAAAGAGAGATAAAGGGTATGTCATAAGGCACATAAAACCCAAAATAAATAGTAAAAGAAGGAAGCAGGGGACCTGACTTAAATTCCATCCTAATCAACATCAAAAAGAGAAGATGACATTGGAGCATATAATCTTGGAGGGAAGCAGAGAAAAGGGTTTTTATATCATAACGCTCTATAAAACATAAGAATGTTATTGGTTGGGTAAAAACAAAACTATCAGATAACAAGTAGCTGCATATTACTCAATTATAGTAATAAACTAGCACAGAACATAGTATGTATAACATCTCATGATGATGAATAAACATACAAAAACTAGAACTAATCCATACAACATATCTACATAATACAATGCATTGGAAATTAATGAAAATTGGAACAATTGAAATAGAACCTTCGGCAAGTACTTTTCTTTCTGGGCAGGGCTTCCATTCCTCACCTACAAGACCATCAAAAACATCACCTTAACTCCTTAAGTTGAGACACTCTTAGAAGGTAGAAGAAGGTATAAGTAATTAGAAGAAAAACATAGAGCTTAGTCATTTGGTTTACCAACTGATTGATGCACAGATTAGAATGAGCACCATAGGAAAGACCAACAGAGCCTGAAGCACGGCTTATTTCTTCCAATGCTATGCAGTGATACAAATAACCAAGCCCAAGTCCTCCATATTCCTCTACAAGAGAATCCCAAACACAATATTAAGATGGAAAAGGAAAAAGATATAACTGAAAGTTTTAGGTCTTAGTAAAACAAGATTAGAATAATTGAATTTCAATTCATAGATTTTACCATCCTTTGATGATCGGGTAAAAAGAAAGTAAAACAATTACCTGGTGCAGTTATTCCATGGAGATTAAAATCTCCCATAAGTTTCCATAAATTAACTTCCTGGAGGATGAGGAAGCAAACTTTATTCAACAAAATCAATTTAAAAAAAGGGGGGGCAAAGCAAAACCAAACAAAAGAGTGGTGTCGAATTCAAACCTTGGGGAAAGTATTAGATTGGTCGATTTTGGAAGCATGCGGAGCAATGTTTTCTTGAGCAAATTGCCCAACACTTTCTTTAAACTGTCATCATTCACAAATCACAAAAGAAGAAAGATTAAGCAAATTAAAATATCAAAAGCATGAAACTGTAATGAAACCCAAGAATTTGTAACGGTAAAATCACATTGTTTCATCCAAAAAGCAAAATTGACAAATAAAAAGAAAAATGGAGAGACCTGTAATTGAGTGTCATCGAAGAGTAAGGAAGAAGAGGAAGAAAAGGCGCGTTGTCTTTCTTTTCTGAGAATTTTGCCGCATAAAGACCTTGCGATTATCCTCTGCATTTTTTTTTTTTTACTGTTGTTTGGGTGGCACTTCCTTCTTCTTCTGTTCAGAGTATCAAAATTTTGAAGACAGGAAGAAATGAATGAAAAGAAACTGTCTAGGGAGGTGAGCTCAGAGAGTCCCAATTTAAACGGTTACTAGTAGTGTTGAGGGACGCGTGGAGGAATTTTATTGGTGGAAGAAATTGGCAATTATACAAGTCAAGAGCTGGCTAAGTGTACCCACACTGGAATCAATTACTACCTAAGTTTAAGTTGTTCGATTCGAACAATGGAACTAAGACAGACAATCTCCGAAACCAGATTTATCTTTATCCATTTTTGGGCATAAAATAATAATAATATCAAGTGTACTTAAACAAATGCAATAGGTTGGAAGTCCACGTAAGTTTTAAGATTTGCTTTGTTCTGCTTATCTTACTTGTCTATTTTATCCATTTCACCACAGACGTCACGTATCCTCCCAGTCCCACCCAAATACTAAAACTACTTTTTTCTTTTTTTTTTTCTTAATAAGCTTGCCTTATTATTAGTTCAACTGCTAGTCTTATCTATGAAATCTCAAGTTTAATTCTCCAATGCAAGTAAACCGTTGATCCGGATATTGTCGACCTTGGTTTTTCTAGTCCTCCTGACTCTGAGCCAAATTCCTTTCCGATGGCAAGTTGATGGGTGTGTAATCGGTTAGTTTAAAGTGAGCTACGTATTATCCGACTGAATTATTCCTCCAAACCGAATAAACTGACAAATCTAACTATTTGTTAGGTCAGTTTATTAATAAACAAAATTTTCCCAATTTCCACTTTCTTTCGTAACAATTAACACCTTTAATTTTTTTTATTTTTATATACACAAGACACATGGTACTTTACACAAAAAATAAACACAAGACACAGAGTACTCACTAGGTGAGTATATTGAAAAAAAAATTAAAATTTTAAGATAGTTTATGGCAGTTTTTTTTAATGGATAATTTTTTTAAATGATATAAATTAAATTTAAATTAAAATATTATATTTAGGGGTGAATGAATCGAAACATTCAAACTAAATTTTATCGGTTTGTTCGGTTTAATCGATATCGATTAATGCTCATCCCTACCCCCAAAATACATTGCTGTTTCCATTACCATTCATATTGGGTTGGTCATTTCCATTGCGACCTATGGAGATACTGTAAAAGTACACAATTAGTCCCTCAAGTAGAGTGAAAGTAGCAAATTGGTCTTTCAAGTGAAAAAATAAGCAATTGAGTTCCTGAAGTGGAGTTAACTAAGCAATTTGGTCCTTTCCATTACAAGCCGTCAGAGGAGCCGTCAAATTGGCCTACGTGGCAGTGAAGTCGTAAACTTTACTGACGTGTCATCTCCCACGTCATATTTTTTGATTTAAAAAATATTTTTAAAAAATTATATATATTTTTTCAAAAAAAAAATTGGGTCAGGAATCGAATTGCTCAGTTAACTCCACTTCAGGGACTCAATTGCTAACTAAGTTCACTTTAGGGCCCATTTGCACATTCACCCCTAATTTGTGGTTTTTTTGAATAAAAATAAAAAAATTTCATTTTTTCTTTTTTTTTAATGTTTTTTCAAAAAAATTTTATTTTCTTCTTTTCTTTTTCAAAAAAAGAAAAGAAGAGAATGATTTTTTAAAAAAAATTTTGATACTATCTCTTTTAATTTTGTTAGAAGGAGGGCAAATATTTTAACCCATAATATTGCCAAATTTGAGTATAGAATGGGTGATCAAAGGGTGTGGTGTTGTGATTGGGTTATTTACCCTCTCATATTTGTAATTCAACTTCTTGATTAATGAAAAAGTAAAGCATTATGGGATGGACTGATTAAAGCAAGAAATAGTCAGGGAAGAAGAACTTGACATAATTGATTAATATATACTAAATATTGTCAACTAAATCATTTATAAATTTATTGTTGTTCCTATTTAATATATTGATCATATTCACCATGAGTTTTGGAAAACCAAATTTGAGCTAAATATATAATATTTTATATATAATGTTTGATCATTTTCACAACATTTGCCTCAATATATCTCATTTGAATTGAAATTATTTCAAAATATCAATTAATTAATGATATTATAAAAATGTTGAGCTTAGCAATAGGAAGTTTATCAAAAGTTGTTCACCAAATATATTTTTGTTTTTTAAAAAAAATTATTTTCTTCTTTTCTTTTTTGTTAACTTTCAAAAAAAGAAAAGAAGAAAATGATTTAAAAAAACAAAAAAAGAAGAAAAATGAAAATATTTTTATTTTTATTCAAAAAAACCAAAAATTACGGGCAAATGTGCAAATGGGTCCCTGAAGTAAACTTAGTGAGCAATTGAGTCGCTGAAGTAGAGTTAATTGAGCAATTGGGTCCTTGACCCAATTTTTTAAAAAAATAATAATTTTTTTAATAAAAATATATTTTTTAAAAAATATTTTTTAATAAAAAAAATGACATGCCAGATGACACGTCAGCAAAGTTGACGGTGTCTCTGTCACGTAGGTCAATTTGACAGCTCCTCCGACGGCTTGTGACGGAAAGGACCCAATTGCTCGGTTAAGGGACTCAATTGCTCATTTTTTTCACTTGAGGGACCAAAGGGACCAATTTGCTACTTTTGTTCCACTTCTGGGACCAATTGTGTACTTTTACCATTAAAATACATAACGTTCTTGTCGAGTTGGTACCTCGGTAGCCAATCTGAATAAATCTCCATATGCCCAAACATCTCAATGGAGATTCAACTCAAACTAAGAAACTATCATAAATAAATCATCTATCTACTAGATAGCAGATATACAAATAAATAAATTACAAACTAAACTCACATTCCATGAGATTTAAACCTAGGAACTCATGGTTTAAACACGGTGCACTTACCAATTAAACTAACAACTCGGATGTTGCTATTGAGTTTGTTTATTTGTTTACTTAACTGTTTGGGAGTATATAGAATTTTTTTTATACATATTTGGGTATATAGAATGATTATAATTAGAATTTTAAAAAAGTGTTTATACTTTATAGTTTATAGTAAGATCTGAATACTAGACTATAAATAAAAACTTTAAAAAGAAGAAGAAAAAAATCATCCTTTAAATTAGAATTTATAATATGTATATGTATATGATTATTCAATTTTCTAGATTGCATATATACCAAAAAAAAAAAACTTTCTTTTTTCCCAAAAGAAAAATTAAACATTCTTTTGCTTTATTCCTAAATTGATGTCAAGTTCTTTAGTTCTCCAAGCAGCTCCTGGACTCATAGGTCGGTGAGTTGCCAATCAAAGTGGCGAGGGAATTGCCAAATATATATTTAAATAAAATAAAACTTCGAAGTTCGAACGATTCCAATGGCGGTAACAAATCCTCCTTTCCCAATTAACCCACAATCAATGCCATAAGCACTAATAAGTTTGAAGTTTCTATCGACTTCACTCGTTTCTTACAGCAACCAGTTAGAACTATGGAAACCGCCGCCGGCCAAGACAGGGCATCGCCTCCATCGAAGCCTTCAAAGTTCTCTGTTTACCAGAACCCAACCTTCTCCGCTACTCTAACGGCGACAAGTCTACAGCCCTCCAAATCAACTCTTCTTTGCATATTTTTTCTCTCCTCTGCTTCCGCTTTTGCTCTCCTCTCAATGGCTTCCAGGTAGCTTAACTTTTTTTTTGTAATATTAGGAATGCGGGTATTCGAGCCTTTTGAAGCTGAAAATATATACATTCTATTTTTCAGAAAGGTGGATTTTTTTAGGGTTTTAGGAGGGTTTATGCTAAAGGTTATTTTTATTAGTGTTTCTGAACTTTGGGTTTTGTTAGATAATGGTTTGCTTGATGTTGTTTTGAGAAAAGCATTGAATTGGCGGTTTCTTTATTGTTCTTTTTATTATCTTGTAAAGAGTGGCTTTGATTTTATGAGGTTTTTCCGATTAATTGCTCTCGTCAGTGGCTAGTTTAGGACTCAGTATGATAATGCTGTTGTATTAGCAGATTACAGAGGCTTTGGCTTTGGTAGCCACAGCTTTAATTTAAATAATGAAATTCCGAGTTTCAAATCCTCTCTCCCCTAAATTTCTGAATAGAAAGTTGAGATTGTAATATAATGATTAATGGAAAGATAATCCATTGATTTACATTCTTTGTCAATAGGTTTGTTTTGATTTGACTGTATTTTAATTTCACTGAGAAAATCCTTTATCTCTTATTTCTGCAGGGGAAACGGGTTGGCTGATAAACTGAAGTTTGGAACTTTATCGAATGAAGTGGCTAGTAAGTTATCTTCTGCAGCTACATTTCCTTTGATTCTTTAATAGAGTACTTTATTTCTTGTCGTCACATTTGGGTGTTATCTGTGCTTCAGATGTATTTGCCAAAGCAATACAGACTGCACTTGGTCTGGTTTTCATTGGCACCATTTCTGCCCTATTCAAAGCCATCTCACTGCATAGAGCCAGTAGCACTGGTAGTGTGCCAGTTTTATCTCCTTCTAAAGGAACTAAGGATCAACCTGGTCTATCGAAGCGCCAGCTGGGACTTTTAGGAATAAAACCAAAGTTTGAGCAAGTTGTACCAGAATCTTCGAAGAAACCTCCCAAGTCCAAACCCCCAGTGACATCATCTCCTTCAGATGTTCTTGTTCCACTTCATCCGCCAGTTAATGGCTCAGATCGTAAGTCTCGAGTCAGCTCTAGTAAATCAAGTAACAGTGGTGGGAAGAAGATGACTTCTTTTGCTACCCCATCCAGATCCCAGGGTTCTCCTTCTTCATTATATCTTGTCCCAGCATCCACCTCTGCATTATCTTCTCTTCAGACTTCACCAGGACAGGAACTTGTGGTGAAAACCCCATGGTCTGCCAAGCGTACCTCCTTTACCAAAGAAATAACAACAGAAGAGCAACTTGAACAGTTTCTTGCAGACATAGATGAGAAAATCACTGAATCAGCTGGAAAACTAGCCACCCCACCCCCAACTATCAGTGGATTTGGAATAACAAGTCCTAATACTGTTGCAAGTTCAGCTAATACATCTGGAACTACAAGGAGCACGCCACTGAGGCCTGTGAGGATGTCTCCTGGTTCCCAGAAATTTACCACTCCTCCAAAGAAAGGAGAAGGAGACCTTCCTTCTCCAATGTCCATGGAAGAGTCTATTGATGCTTTTGAGCATTTGGGTATCTATCCCCAAATTGAGCAGTGGCGTGATCGCCTGAGACAGTGGTTTTCCTCAGTTCTGCTAAACCCTCTACTTAACAAGATTGAAACCAGTCACATTCAGGTCTTTCATCATTTCCAATCTCTCATTTTTTTCATTTTCTCAGTTACACTGTTCTTATGGAAACATACAAAGTATTCATCTTAATCTCATCCTGACTGTGTTATATGAGTTTCTATATGGACTTTATGATGTTCTTAATGATTCTTAAGAGAAATATGAGGAAATTATACCACTCACAATTTGGAGATTCTCAATTATGAGATTTCATTCTTTTCATGAAGAATATGTGTTTTATCAGGGACGAAAAGGATAAGCCTTGTTTGTCTGAATATGGCTAGATGTCCATACTATATCAGCTCTAATCTTGCACAATGATGTGCAAAATTTAGAACTTCGCTACTTTTCTATAAGTAATCAAAATTCGGAACTTGTAATCTGATCTCAATTTAGAGGATGAGCACAAGTTTTTTTAAGCATAAAATGTTGCTTTTAGCCCTTTTCTCATAGTAGTCTGCTGGGCTCAAATCTGTTGATATTATGGCTGTTAACTACTTCTGTTCTACTATTTTGGACATTGCAACGTGATTATTACTGTCATCTAGTTTTCTTCTGCATTTTGGATGGTCAACCTGATTATTTGAAATCTTCTGGTTATAGGTAATGCAAGCAGCTGCTAAACTTGGTATCTCAGTTACAATTAGTCAAGTAGGAAGTGATCTACCACCAAATGGAAGCCCTGCTACTTTGTCTCCACCTGATGGGATGAAGGAATGGCAACCAGCATTTACTCTCGAGGAAGACGCTTTACTTCATCAATTACGTGCAACTCTTGTGCAGACTCTTGATGCTTCCATGTGTAAGTTACTTATATTGCTGTTAGTATTAATTTACTTTATGTTTTCAGGTTGAAGTAGTTTATCGGTCTTAGCTGATATATATTTGTACTTTTTTATAAAATGCAGCAAAGCCCATAGCCTACCAACAACTATCCCCACAACAAAATCCTTTGATCCCTGTTATGCAGGAGTGTGTGGATGCCATCACTGAACACCAGAGGCTTCATGCATTGATGAAAGGGGAGTGGATGAAGGGTTTGCTACCACAAAGCACTGTGAGGGCAGATTATACAGTACAAAGAATTCGAGGTATTTAAACACTTACTATAGTCCCCTTTATGCTTGGTGACTTGCCTTGTAAACAATTTGGTGTATATAATTTAGTGACTAACCTTTCGTTAAATGCCACAGAACTTGCGGAAGGAACCTGCTTGAAGAATTATGAATATCTTGGAAGTGGGGAGGTTTATGACAAAAAGAACAAGAAGTGGACTCGTGAACTTCCTACTGATTCTCACTTACTCTTGTACCTGTTTTGTGCTTTCCTAGAGCACCCAAAATGGATGTTACATGTTGATCCTACTTCCTATGCTGGAGCTCAATCTAGTAAGAATCCTTTATTTTTGGGGGTCCTGCCACCGAAAGACAGGTTTCCAGAAAAGTACATTGCCATTATATCCGGTGTTCCTCCGACTCTTCATCCCGGAGCTTGCGTAATGGCAGTTGGAAAACAAAGTCTCCCCATTTTTGCCTTATACTGGGACAAGAAACTGCAGCTGTCTCTTCAGGTAAGGATGTATTTTGACTTCTATATTATAGGTAACTAGAAAAGGGAGTAAAACAACCAGGATCAAAAAAATAACATGAAAGAATGAAATAATTAATAACTATTAAAGTGACTAACAAAATTGATGTCAGCATTTTTCAAGCAACTATGAAAGGATATGGACGTGGAAATAAAAATATTATGAAATGAAGCTGGATGCCATGCTCTTAAAAGAAAGCTCAAGCAGATAACTGCCTTATCATATGGTTTGAGACTTGAGACAAAAAACTATCTCGTGGTAACAGAATAATTAGTCCTTACTGTTTGCTACTGTGAGATATTATAATCAATTGTATCCCTTGGACTCCATTGTGATTTAATCTTTCCATCTTCTTTTGTGGGGCATAGATAACAGTGACTGCAACAGCCAAATTTTAAGCACTTAATTGCAAGTCTTTAACCAAACAAATATTAGCACTGGTAGATGATGCTTTTGTTCACCTAGCAAAACACATAGGGAAAGTAGCTAATGCAGCATAACTGATCTGAACAAATACTCACTGTCTTTATAGCCATTGCCCATTGGACTAACTTGCTCTGCTAATACATCAAACTGGAAATCGAAGAATAACCTTAGCACTGCAATAGTTGGCTGGAGTCTGGACACAATTTAGTATTCCTCCATAATACATACAATTACTGAAGAATATCCTTTAGCTTAATCGCTGTATTGCCACTGCATTCTTGATTATATGCTTGGAGCAGACATTTTATATCTATGGTTTTATGGAAAAGATATATATCATATGATCGGCAACGATTTCATTGTTATATTTTCAGGGGAGAACGGCACTTTGGGATTCCATCTTGCTCATGTGCCACAGAATAAAGGTTGGATATGGAGGCATAGTTCGGGGCATGCACCTGGGTTCTTCAGCCTTGAATATTCTTCCTGTTCTTGATCCAGAAAATGAAGACTGAGTTCTTGTTAGGTATGCAGCACCAGGGACGGATTGGTTTATGAGCTTAACTAAATTATATAATTCTTATTGGAAAGATCATGTATTATTAGTATTCACTTTCACTTGGTAGGGCAGATACGGAAAATAACCTTAGACAAATTTTGATTAATTTGAGTTCAACCTTTAATCAACATCAATGTCAATGATTTTGTTCAGTTACCTAGCTTGCGTTTAAAGTGGCAAGCTAGGATTAGAATTTCATTCTCGAGGAAATTGCCAACAACGGTGGGAGCTTCTTCTCCCTGCAAAACATGGTAATAGTAGCATAAGAATCAGATCAGATTCAATAATCAGATTGTCATATCTAGCCACCCTTTCTTTGCCAACGCAATCCAAACTTGATTGCTTGAAGTTCTGCAATTGAGTGAATTATAAGGGTATATGAATTATTTGAAAATTTTAATTGGGTGACAAGTAAAGAAAGCTACTCTGATTGTAGTTTGTACATCTTTTGACCTTTTTCTCCAAAATAATCTTTTTTACACAATTAAATGAGAAATGAGACAACGGGTTGCGAATTGCGATGAGAAATAAAATAAGTTTATAACTAATATCAAACTGAAAATTTAGTAAACATGAAAGAAAAGGAGGTGATTTCATTCATAAAAATGTCTCCACAGTCCACAATGTTACTAACAAAATTAGGATATTCTCAACCCAATATGTGGTATTGAAAAAAAAATATTTTGCTTACCTCGTTTGATCTTGATTAAATGGAAAGAAAATAAACATAAAACATATTACTATACGCTATATATAAAAAGAATTTATTTCAACTTTGACTCACAATTTCCCAGAGAGGGTAACATGAACATGAACAACCTTAAGTCAGGAAAAAGCAAATATTACATCTTGATGAATGGTAAATGCCTAATGGTATATTTACTTTATGACTAAATATATATATTTACTTTATGACTAAATATACAATACACCGTCAGTGGAATTTAACAGACTATATAAGTGGATCCTGAAGGGTGATATGTGTCATCTAGAGACTAGATTGAAATATTTAAAACTTAATTAATTAAAAAAAATAGACATGTATCAACTCCACAATCAGCTTGTGAAGTCCAAAATTTACACCGTCGGTGTACCAAATAATTACTCTTATTTTATTGATGGGTTTAAATTCTATTAGGATCATCTGTCACATAATCAATTTTGAATCACCACCAAGATATATTTTACACCCTCATTCATAAACTCTTATTAATTACATATTATTAATTGCATTCATTCACCCTTTATTCATTGAATTTATTTAGTGAAAATAGATTTAAAAATATACTTTTATAAGAGTAAATTTTATTATTTATGATTATTTCTTAAAAATCACCATCAACCATTTTTTTAGTTGAAACCATCCACACTCATTTCTAACTCTAAGACTTTTAATTTCTTTTAATTAATTTTTATTAATCAAAAGAATCAAATTATGATGACCAATTAAATTAATTAATATTTGAATTTTTTCTAAACTAATTAAATTAATTTACCACTAGGAAAGAAAAAAAATTGTTTCACATTCAAAACCAATCTTAACGTGAAAAAAAAAGTCGCCTTATAAGAAAAAATTGAAATTTATTAAAAAAAAGTCACGTTGCAAGTTAAAAAAAAAGAAGTAAGTTAAAAATAAAATTTATTAATAAAATTATTCAATTTTAACTAAGATTAAAATTATGTTAAGGTAATTAATAAAAATTTAATTAGGTGTGGTAGGATGTAAATTAGGATTTGATGATGATTCAAATTTGATTAGGTGGCATCATCTTAATGGAATCCTAAAAACACCCATTTTTAAGATGATCTTAATAGAATTTAAACCCTTTATTGATTGATTGCAAACAAATAAATAGGGGGTAATTATTTGATACACCGATGGTGTAAATTTTAGACTCCAAAAAAAGAAGTCGCGTTATAAGAAAAAATTGAAATTTATTAAAAAAAAAGTCACGTTGCAAGTAAAAAAAAAAAGAAGTAAGTTAAAAATAAAATTTATTAATAAAATTAATCAATTTTAACTAAGATTAAAATTATGTTAAGGTAATTAATAAAAACTTTAATTAGGTGTGGTAGGATGTAAATTAGGATTTGATGATGATTCAAATTTGATTAGGTGACATCATCTTAATGGAATCCTTAAAACATTCATTTTTAAGATGATCTTAATAGAATTTAAACCCTTTATTGATTAATTGCAAACAAATAAATAGGGGGTAATTATTTGATACACCGATGGTGTAAATTTAGACTCCACAAGCGGATTGTGGAGTTGACACATGTCCATTTTTTTTTATTAATTAGGTTTTAAATATTTCAATCTAATCCCTAGAGGACACATGTTACTCTTCAGGACTCGCATGTGTAGTCTGCTAAACTCCAATATGAATTATATATTTAGCCATAAAGCGTCTGGAAACTAAATAATGGTAACAAGGATATACTCTACTTTAGTTATATAGAAATAATTCCATATTTTGTTCAATAAGCCCGTCTAGCTCAGTCGGTAGAGCGCAAGGCTCTTAACCTTGTGGTCGTGGGTTCGAGCCCCACGGTGGGCGAATATTTTTCGTTTTCTACATTTTTTAAGCTTTTATATTTATAGTATAATATTGAAAAAAGTTCCAAGTAAATCTAAAGTTAAAACTCTTCAGTCTTCCAGTCTACTTTTGATAGATTTGATTCCCAGCTTCTAAATTTTAAGCTTTCTGCAAACCCTCAGGTGATTGTTTCCCTCTCTCTTATTTGAAACCATCTATTCGTTTAATTTCCCCATTTAATCTTAAAAGATATTTCTGTGATTGGCAGATAGCTAGAAGCCAATCAAATTTCTCAGGTGGCATTAACATCACTGTTGGTTTAAAGAAGAATGAATAACGGAGGTCCAACGCGGATTAATGGCGGAGCCGAGGAGGACGATGATGACGACGACATGAATGCGGACCTTGATGCTTGGGAGAGAACTTACACCGACGAGAGGTCGTGGGAAGCATTGCAAGAGGACGAGTCAGGGTTGCTCCGCCCCATTGACAACACTGCCCTTTATCATTCTCAATACCGCCGCCGCCTTCGTTCCCTTTCTTCCACTGCCACTGCTGCTCGGATCCAAAAGGGCCTTATTCGTTATCTCTATGTTGTTATTGATCTTTCCAGGGTATGTTTTTCTATTCAAATTATCAATGTAGTTTGAAATTTGCTCAATGTTGTTAGACCAAAGTTTTTCCTTTTTGGGATGAAAAAGAATGGGATTTTGTTCTAGAGTAGGTCATATGGAGCTGAACAATCAAGTCATGTCTTATTTGGCTAGCGGCTGCTGCTTCTTGCAGTTTAGTTTGGTAACAATAAGTTGTGGTTTTATGAAATGCTGTGTCAGTCAAGTCTATGTGATTATTAACTTAAAAATTCAATGCAATCACAAATGTGCATATTTGGTCCCATTACTTGGGTGGTGCTCTGTGCTCACATAGGCCAGAAAGTAATAAGTAATAATGTTCTTGATTCTTAACATGAACCCTTAACTCATTGTCTTTTTTTTTTTTTGCTTCATTTAGGCAGCTTCAGAGATGGATTTTCGACCAAGTCGAATTGCTGTCATCGCAAAACATGTTGAGGCTTTCATCAGGGAGTTTTTTGACCAGAATCCTCTTAGTCAAGTTGGACTTGTGACCATAAAAGATGGGGTTGCTCAGTGCTTAACAGATCTCGGTGGTAGTCCTGAGTCTCATATCAAAGCTTTGATGAATAAGTTGGAATGTTCAGGTGACTCCTCCTTGCAAAATGCATTGGATCTCGTAGACGGCTATTTGAATCAAATTCCATCATATGGTCATCGTGAAGTTCTTATATTATATTCTGCTCTCACTACTTGTGATCCTGGAGATATAATGGAGACCATTCAGAAATGCAAGAAATCTAAAATTAGGTGTTCAGTTATAGGCCTTGCTGCAGAAATGTTTATATGCAAACATCTTTGCCAGGAAACTGGAGGAACATACTCAGTTGCTTTGGATGAGGTGAGTGCTAGAAAAGTCGTTGTTTGACAACATTAACTTAACTGATATGAAATCATCAACTTGAAATTCTTGTATGAGTCATAGTTCATTAGCTTAGAAGGAATTCTGATTTCTTTAGGGGCAGAAAAGAGTGCAACTGCATTGACAAGTTACAGATCTCCAACTCTCTTAATCCTCTAAAATAATTTAAATTGCAAGCTGTTCTTGAACTTTTCTTTCTTTTTACCTTTGTGTTGTTATTTATTACTTTTCCAACAGGGGAACTGGCATTGGGGGGGTTTTCCTTCTTCTTCTACTTCAGTTGATCTTATAAGAGAATTTCTTATCTATGTATAATGGAAAAGAAAAACAATTTATATTTTTCTCTAATCTTTATTGTGCAGTCCCATTTTAAAGAGCTAATATTGGAGCATGCACCCCCACCACCAGCCATAGCAGAATTCGCAATTGCTAATTTGATCAGTATGGGATTCCCACAGAGAGTAGCAGAGGGTTCTATATCCATTTGTTCATGTCATAAAGAAGCTAAGGTAGGTGCAGGATATACTTGTCCAAGATGCAAAGCACGTTTATGTGAGCTACCTACAGAATGTCGTATCTGTGGGTTGACACTCGTGTCTTCACCCCATTTGGCTAGATCTTACCATCATCTCTTTCCTATAGCACCGTTTGATGAGGTGCCTCCAACTCTTTTAAATGATCCCATCCACAAACTGCAAAGAAATTGTTTTGGATGCCAACAAAGCCTCATCAATCCAGGTAAGTGGTGATAAGGAGTGAGTACTTAATGGTTTTACAATATCACTGTTCTTTGACATAATGTTCAAATGCTACATATACTGAAATGCATGTAATTATATCTAGAATTGATCGATAGATTGACATGCCATAATGATCATTCATACAACTAGCCTAAGAGTCTTTAAGAAGATAGGAGAAAAGCATTGTGCTATTTCATTGACCAAGGAAAAGACATGCACAAGTTGCACAACCCTTGGAATAAAAAACAAAAACACATTTAGAAATGTAGTGATGATGTGCCCAACCTGCCATGCTTCTTGGTGTTATTATTTAGAAATATGGTCACTGCATTGGGATGTTCCAAAGAGGTATTTGTGTATTCGGTATTCTACGTTCTACAAATAAAGAAATTCCAAAGTTCTAGGTTTTGCAAGGTAAGCCACTGTAGCCAACTAGTTTACACTTTGACTATTAAGTTTATGCTTAACCGGTTTGATCGACCTTGTAATCTGTCATTGTTGTTTCTTCTTATGGCTTGCATATAATTCAATAATTCTTCCTGATTTTTGGTTGGCTTCTTTTGACTCAGGAAATAAACCTAGCCTTTCCGTTGTGTGCCCTAAGTGCAAAAGGTATTTCTGCCTCGATTGTGACATTTATATTCACGAGAGTTTGCACAATTGCCCAGGTTGTGAGAGCTCCAGACATACCAAGGCAGTCATTGCAAATGAAGACTGAAAATTGCTACTGCTGTTAAATTTCGTACTTAGTTTATTTTTAGGGTTTTTGCACCCAATTTTGAGATAACACTTAAAATTGTTACCTCTCTAATTTCCAATCCATTTCAACTATTGTTGACTATGAGAATTTATATATTTTTTGAGCCCATATATTATATATATAGTAATCTGATGCCAATTCGGTGAAATTCAATATATTTCTCAAAAGAGAATGCAAATTGTTGTTTCCTTGGAAAACAGAAATTGGTTAAATTCTGTCTGGCAAAGGGTATCAAATTGATAAATAAACATTTCTCTCTCTATAAACAACTGAATTCGAGTGAATTTACAAGCTATTTGATCTCATCTTAAAACAAGCAAAATGGTGGATTCTTATGCTACTTTAGGGTTGTTTTCCACCCTCAATCCAAAGGTTTTCAACCAATGGATCAATTTCAATTTTCAGAACTAAATATGACTATCTGTACAATTTAATCGAACCTGCTGATGCTAATCTGTGTTTTAACAGTGGGTGAATTTAGCTTCCAACAACTTTGCTTTAAATCCATTCGATAAGGCGCAGAGCTTCATCCAACATCCAATTGTGCAGGTTTAAAGCTCACCCCTTTTAACAATTTCTGCAGTCGCCAGCTCTAGACCGTAGGGCAGTTTCCATTGCAGCCATTTCCCCCCTTAAGCTGGCCTTTCTTTCAAATTTCTGTTTTCATCTTTAGCCGGAATGCCAATCAGTTTTCTTCAAGCATGATCAGCAAATTTCTCCTTCAGATGCCTTGTTTTCCCAAAAAGTTCGCAAGGCATGGACAGTAACTTTAGGCAAACAGTTCAATTACTCGGAGTCTGAGGAGTCAATAGAAAGATATAATCTTGGTCTTACAGAACGTTTTTGCCGTGGAAATAAGAAAGGGCTCTCAGATCTTTGCCTACTTGACTTCTCAGATCTACTGTCGTTCATGCCAAGCAGAAGAGAAGCTGCCAAAAAGAAAATGTAAGGTCAGTCCACAAGCTTTGGGGGGGGGGAACTTATGATGAAAACTTTGAAATGCAATGCAATTATTATTCTAAAAGTTGTACACATACTCCCGGAACTTTTCCTCCTCATCCCTCTCCCGTCCTCCAAAAACCCCCGAACCAAACAAAGTGGTTAAGCAAGATACTGAGCAACAGCTCTCACAATGATATTCTACTTAATAAAGAGGCTTAAGCATGAAAGGACAGAATTATGACCAACCATTTATATTATACTCTAGTTTTTTTTTTTGGCCGGAATTATTATACTCTAGTTCAATTTTCATTAAACCCATCACTATATATTTAGTTTCATGTTGTTCAGTTTCTAATTTAACATATGCATTTTAAGGTAAGCAAAGTACATGTTTTGAGGATAGGACAAATTCCTTCTTTTTCTTTTTACCATTGTTTAGTTAGAGATATATATATTGATATTTGTGTTCTATTTTTTTTTTTCATTTCTGCAGAAAAAGTAGATCCTTTTTCGACCTCTACCTATAAAATTAGAAATTTTAATGTTTCAAAGGACAAATTGCATTCAGAACAAATTACTTAAAGCAAGAAAAATATCATTACTTGCACTCCAGTCAATAAGAATGAAAAAGATTAAATTCTATTGGAATACACAGAAATTTCTAATTTAAAGATACTAATGACACTTATAAATGTACGTGCACAAATTGCCCATAAGAGAACCTAGTCTGACCAAAAAGGAAAGTTTAGCAAGAAGGATTGGCAATTAAATAGTTAAATCACACTAGAAAAGATCTGCTACAGCCAAATTCAACAACGTATATGCTGATGCAGTCCAAATATCAGAGATGCTAGCATATAACCAGCATGAAGCCTTGCCATTTGCTAGCCATGACATGGTAAATTTTAAACAGAAGTTACAACACTAAAGCTCTTCACAAAAGGAAGGGAACTAACCAGTCTCACTGTCTGCCAAAGAATCAATAGCACGTTCCCTGGAAGGTATCTGCTGCCTTGAATTCAATCTATTCACATTCGCCGAGTCCCCATGACCGCCACTTGCACCACCTCCAAGCCTAAGTGAAATCCAATCATCAGTTCGAATGCCATTTGATACATCAGCCTGATCTCTCAAATCAGACTGTGCTGATGCATCTGATGGACGTGTTGGAAGAAATATCTGAAGAGAAGGATCATCTCCCCCAAACAAAGTATTGTCAACCAAGCCACCATTTATATCTGTATCACTCTGACCAATGGAAGAACTGGGGACTATATTTGCAGATCCTATTGTTGTCTCTGGAGCCAGCGTATAGCCATTCATCGATGAGGGGCAATTGAGAGCATTACGCTGCAGATCAACCAGGGGATCTGAGACATCTGGATCTGTACTAAAAAGTTGAAACCCTGAACCTTCTTGTGCTCCTGGAGGTAATGGCCACAGAGGCATGTCAAATTCATCATTAGGCGTAAAGAGACCCAGATTACTAGCAGGCCCAAGAGCTGGGTCGTCAGCATATGAATGAGAAATTCCATGATTAGCCACTGGAAAATTAAGTCCACCAGCATCATTTTGATTATCCTTATAGGCAGTTGTAGAAGATATCAATATATCATTATCTTCATCTGAGTCACTAAGAACAATAACTTCTGCATTTCCCGCTGCCACAGATGGATTTCTGTCAGTAAATTCATATGCAGAATCTATGTTCAGAGGCATGGAATCGAGTTCAATCCCATTGCTAGTAAAGTCATAAGTTCCTCCACCATCCTGATTTACACTGGCATCTTCACCATCCTTACCACTTCCAGTGCCACTGCTGCTCATTGGAATAACCTTTTGCTCGTGATGTTCTTGTAATCTACTACCAGAAGAGGTGTTCACATCTTCATGCTTACTAACTTCCCAGAACCCATTGCGATTCTTTCTTATTCCAAGTTTCAAACCTGTATGACCTTCTGAAGTACCTTCATGCTTGATCTGCTTCGATGTTTCAGCCTTTGACTTAACCTCTGCACTGCCAGAGCCACATAGAGTACCATCAGGAGAATGCCATTGTGCAAGATCACCAAGTTCTCTACGCTCACTTTCACTTTTAGCCCTTGCACGCCAAGAACCATCAGGCTTAACCTCAATTTCGGTAATATCTTCCCCACAATTTCTCATCTGTGCCAAAGTAAATCATGATTATTGCAAAAATGACATGAATGTAAAGAAAATACAGGACAACAGGGTACTGACCTTGGATGTGATGCGATTAAAATAAGGATCAATTATAATATTCTCCAATGAATAGTTCTTCAGACAAACCGGGCACTGCCACTGCAATTGCATACAAATGCTTGTCAAAAGCATGAAACAAGAATTAAGAATAAGAATAAACATGTTACTCTAGTTGCTTGCCTTCCTAGAACGTTGGTTCAGCTCCACAAAAACTTCAAGATCAAAACAACCCATGTGAACACAGGGTTTAAACCTTCCAGCCACCTTCATTCTTGAACCACTCATCTATCACAGGTGGACACAAAAATGAATGTAAGAAATAGCAACTTCAAAACAAGGATGCAGTAATGAAATAGTGCATTGAATGTGTCAACCATATGAACATGTGTAGAAGAAAATGGGAAGATAAGAGATTCATGCCTTCTTAAAATAACTGGAAATTCAGCTTAGAATAAATTTTGCATACTCTACAATTAGCTATATACAAAAACCATTATTGAATAAAAAAAGAAAAACCATTAAAAGCAAAACAGACAAAAGATTGGATGAGAATGTCATAGAGCCTAAAAGGACACAGATATATCGACCCAAATGGTACAATGATAAACTTGAGTTCTTTTATGGAAAATATCATAAGTGCGTGACTGCACCATTGGCTGAAATAGTGACAGAAAGATGAAGTGGTTTTGACAGCAGGAAACATAAATGAATAGAAGAAAGACAAGTAATAACAGATATCCTGAGAGAAAGCACCATAATATAAAGATGAACCCTTTTTTTAATATTAGAACACCTTTACAGCAATGAATGATAAGGTTCAGCCAACATAAATACTGCACAACCATAGATGCTTCCCCTATCAACATTATTGACACACTTTATAGTAAAGGTAACCGATGCTCAAAGCATTCAATCCAGCACAAATACCATGTCTTTGAGAACGTTTTACAATATAAACTAATTTAATACTTGAAAAATGATGCCCAATTAATTAAAAAAGAAGAATTCTTAGCATAAACATGATGCACAGCTGCACAAATTTAGATGAGATTGCTAGCATTTTATAGAACTATGTAACTCACAGGGCAGCGTAGGTTAACTCCAATAAAATCTGCAACAACTTCTAGATCACTGTCACTATCACCATTGTCTGTTGCATTTCCACCACCAACACAACGACAAACACGTGCAAGAGCATCTTCAAAACGTTCACCATCAGTCTCCTTGGGTATCATGTTGAGTACCTAGGCCAGGCACAGAATATATAATTTACATGAAGAACAACCAAAAAGAGAGATCGCAACTTAAGCTTCAATTCCATAAACATAACTGATTCGTTGTACAAATTATGGTAATAAGATGCTTGAATTAGTGATAGTAGTTTAAATGTTTGCTCTCCTAAAGTTACACTTTGATGTTACCATGAGATTTGGGCCTTGAAAACAATTAAAATCATATAAGCATGTCAAACTCATTGTGGGCTCTAAACATTTATAGATTAATTCAAGGTGAAATCTCATTCCTTCTTTTATTGGAATGGGTCCAGACTTTGCAGATCCAATTTCTAAGAAATAAGCTAAAATAACACCATGAAACAAGAAAATAAGTAATGTTAACACGTGATGGAGCACGAAAAAGTTTAAAACAAATCAATAAATTCTGAAAGCTGCTAATTTCACTGGTTTATCCCAATTTGTGGCATCTTCTACTCAGTCTAATGACTCAGTGGCATATATTATTTCCAACTTCAAAAGCCCACCAGACAGGAATTGATTCAATCTGTACTTCCACTGTAAGAAATATCCCAAGCTAGATCTCCGAACATATAAATTTCAATTTAGTCAACATACCTGTTGAACAGTTCGCCTTTTAACAATTCTAACTCCAAAACAGAATACGCGAGCATCACACCCAGTCAAAGAAATCTTATTAATTCCATCTTTAGTGCATGGAGTTATCTGCAAACAGAATAGACAATAACACAAGTGCTTAGACACTATACGATCAATGTTTCTTCAATATATAAACAATCTTAACAAATCCATAAATCACATGCAATAACATCCTTGCCGCCATTACCACCCATTCCAATCACAATCAAGCATATGTAAAAGTGAGAACACAAAATACAATTACAAGACATTGAATCAAAGCAAAATTAATCTGATTAAAAGAACAAAACTCACAATGGGACCATCATCACGGCCATTAGCCCCCAGCAACTGTGAGCCAGGTCTATTAATAGCACGAACAGGTACCCCTATTAATATAAAAAAAAAAAAAAAAAAAAAAAAAAATTGAAAAAA
>AWUE01012259.1:0-21069 GCA_001974825.2 Corchorus olitorius
AAAGAAGAAGAAGACAGTCAGCAATACATCCCAGAAAAGAAAACTAATCAAAACTGAAATGCAAATAAGGTCAAGCATGCTTCTTTCTTTTAGGCCACATCCAAATATGCTTCTCAATGACAATAACTTCAATATATAGTTGCAAAGAAATTAAGCTGAATACGTAAAAGGAGCCGCTAACTGCTAAGCAGTCAGAGCAAAACATCAAAAACCATACCATTAACCTGCAATTCTGCATATTGAGGCCACTGCATCCTGAATGGAACTTTGTCATTCAGAAGCATGCACCATGCCTATATAACAAAGACAAAAGGCAAAAAAAATCATGAGATAAAAAACAGAATATAATTAAATCTACACATCTTCTTGCACTAGCCAACCTGGACATCATACTCCTGTTTAGTCAGTAAGTCTTTGTCTGCTCTGGTGATGTGGAATGTTTTCTCCACACTTTGCATTGGATTTGTACTGTAAAATGTTGGATCTGAATTACTAAACTATATAAACTAACTAATATAAGAAAACTCACAAGGCATTACGTAAAAAAGATAAACAAAATGACATTAAATGGAGAAAAGAACATCTTTAATGTTTCTCATATGATGCACTCACCCATCAGTTGGATAATTTGTAACAGCCAACTTCACTGGATATAAAGGGTGTGCAATAGAAATCCAAAAACTGCATATGGGAAACCATACCACGAATTAAAGGCATACAACAGAAATTTTCCAATAACGATCAAGGTATAACAGCTTGTAAAAATTCAAAACCCATTAATGGTATGTCCAACAGAAGATCATCTAGATGCATCTAGATGGAAACCTAAAGAGTATACACATTACAAGGAAAAACAGAATATATTAATTATGAAACAGTTCCTGCAGGAAACATTATAGATTGAGCATTTAAGTACTAGACAAATAGTATGCTGCTTTTGAGTGGCGCTAATTTAGTATTATTTGTTGAACATTCTAAAGCTAAAAGTGCAGTACTTGGATCCCAAGGAATTCCTAACAGGGAAGTATGGTAGCTCTTTTATATACCTTCAATCACAATACATAATCTATATTATTAATATATGAAACCACTGATGATAAAGTTGTCACTGAGATAGCTCAACGAGTTAAAGAGTACTTATTACGAACGATAGAAACCTGTAATGAGATGTCTGATAAAAGAAATAAATTCACTTATTACAAACAATAGAAAATCTATAATTAGATGTCTAATCAAATAAATATATTCATGTATTTCTATATCATAAATTAAACTTCGGCAATAACCAAATAGTAAAACCACTAAATAGCTTGACCATCAATTTAAAGAAAGCTTACATCCTCAGTGCACACATGCTAACACAAACACTACAAGCTCTAAGAGGAGAGAGACTAGGCTAAAAGGGGAGAAAAAGCAGAAGAAAGAAACATACGGATCAGCTCGGCTCAGCCGACAAATCTCACAATAAAATATATCAGGAACTGGCGGATTTCCCTCCATTGGCTTCTCTGGAATTATAACACAACTAATATGTTGCCACACATGACATCTTGGACCCTCACACTGTCATTAAAACACAGGGCAGAAAGCAAAAGTATCAGCAATTAACTCTAAACTAGAAAGTAAAGCACAATCTTCTAGAGGAAAACTAAAAAAAGAGGATGTCATCATAGTCCATGTATCTCTCCTCAAACTTGAGAAGAGCATATCAAATAAACCACAATAATAATGTGTTTTAATTACAACATAGATACCTTGATACCTTTATATCATATATAGCAAAAATCACATACAAATGCATGGATAAAACAAGGACCAACAGCATTGTAATTTATACAATTTTATTAGGGAAGGATCCATATGAAAGTAGATAAACATAGAAGGCTGCATTAGGAGATACCTATGGTTGCAGAAGGCCACTGGGAAAGATGTCTACTTCTGTTTTGAGGTAAATGTGTGTGTCAACCTTAAGGAAATAAATAATTCCGCCATAAATTTTTGCAGGAAGAATATGTAGGAGAAAGTCTAATGTGCCTGATTATACACTGATTCAAAGTCAATGCTTCCTAGCAAATCTACCACTACCATGCTAATCTATCTATTTCGACATCTTCTATAGCTGAGATGTATCTAGAAATGTTTTATGACTGTTTCCCAAACAGTCATCAGATTCATCATCACCTAAAAGGCTCAAGAACTCAAAAAAAAAAAAAAAAAATCAAAAATCAAAAATATGGAAAATTAGCATCTAAGCATAAAGTCACCGGCAAGAATCTAAATCCAGAGACAACACCAGCAAAATGCAGAAGTATTATACTCAGCATACATACCAATTCAAATCAAGCAAACCCAAACCCAGACAAGAAAACCATAGATTAAGTAACATGACATTCTTCTCAAATAGGAACAACCACCGCAACATCCTAATCACATGCTTGCAACTTAACATCATGAACATACAAAGAACAGTAACCAGGGCAAAGAACATCAAGCTTGCTACTATACCTTGATAATGTTCTCAGTTTCCAATGAACTTCCACAGGGACAACGAACTTTCATATCTGATTGAAATGGATCATCTACTTCCCCTTTAATTTTTACATTACTGCTATCTGACACACCCTGTCCCTTTGATGCCAATTCAGTTGCTCCAGAAACCTGCATCTTTCTGAAGACAAGAATTCAAAATAGAAGAAAGAAGAAAACTTTAGAGAGAGCAAGTAAAGGTCATATAAAAGCATACAAACATTAGTAGACGACAGATATAATAGATTCAATTGGCCCTCATCTTCTTATTTCAACAGTAACTCATACCTTGTTCAAGAGGGGGAAAAAAAAACAGAAACAACCATTCTAACTGTAAATGTTGCCATTTAAATCCTGCAATTAAGATAAATGCAAATATAAACCTGTATATGTCATCAACAAGTTTTGCCACGTCTTCCTTTCCCACAGGAGTCCTCTTATTCCACATTTTAGCAACTAAGAAACAGAAAGCATATCCAAGTTTAATATGAAGGCTAAAAGGAGTATATTCAGGAATTTGAACTATCTAGTCTAGAGTCTAATGACAATAAAATTCAGAAAATAGTATAATTCCTATGACAATCATAATTGTATAACCCATAAATTGCTATTGTGGTTAGGAATTGTCCATTCAAACAAAAGAGAAAATTCTGGGGAAATATTTACCTTGATCATCAGAGAGAGCACCTAATATCCTCTCAACAAGGTCCTACAAATGAAATTTACAGAAAGGTCAAACATAATTCTACATCATAGATGTACATTATAACTAAAAATGCAAAACAAAAAAAAAGACGTTATAATTTTAAGGCTGTTATTTCTGCTCATAAATTTTTTTACACAGATTTATAAGGCCCCTAACCTGCTTCTTCCCCTGCTTTGAGAGACCCAACTGAGTGAGAACATC
Organism: Corchorus olitorius; assembly: GCA_001974825.2. Taxonomy (NCBI): domain Eukaryota; kingdom Viridiplantae; phylum Streptophyta; class Magnoliopsida; order Malvales; family Malvaceae; genus Corchorus; species Corchorus olitorius. Next base: position 3,434 of record AWUE01012259.1, read on the forward strand.
TTTGAGTTCTTTTATTCGAAAATATGCCAATTTATCCTACAATAGAAATATCACACTGGTATAAGCTCTTGACAAGCAATAAAAACTACAAATAAATATGTAATAATAAGCATCAACATATTATCATCAAACCATAATATAGCTTAAAGAGATTGGTCTGATACTCTGATTATAACATACTACAATGATAAATAAAAAAACTGAGATAATTCTGAGCGGCTACAAAATAGAGAAGCTGAGAACTATTAGAAGTCCTTAGCTCCAGCTAATACTAATTTCACTACAAAAATAACTAAAAGCACTTGATTCAGAAAGCCGCTTAAGCTACACCATATGTTAAAACAAGAACAAATCATCATTATTATTTTTTTATCAAGAACAAATCATCATTATGAAAACTAGAAGTTCAGCAATCAATACCCCATCCAACAGTTCTAAATGAGATTACAAAAACAAAGTAAGAGAGATGGCAAATTGTTAAACAAAGTTAATTGAAATTGACAACAAAGAAATGCACGTATTAAAAAACAAATTGGAAACTCCACAATAATGGACGGTTAAGTGTTACATAAGTAACATATTTTATGAAGAAAAATGATACAGGAGCAACTCAAATAGCTAAAAATCAAAAGAAACTAAATTATTATAGAAAAAAATATACAAGTAAAATACCTTGCAGCTCGCCACCAAATCCATGTTCAGTTTACAATCTGTAGCCAAGCAAAAACCAGCAATCATAAACCTAAACTCTCGAAAATTATCAATCGATCTAATACAAGATAGCCAAACTGAAACCGCAGAAATCAAAATGAAATTAATTGAATAATCAATCTTAATATACAGATAATCAAATAACGATCAAACTATACGGAACTTACGAGTTTGTTTGATAATTAATCAAAAAATGAGTATAAAGGGAAATTTGATGAATGGAAGAGAAATCGGGGGGAAATAGGGTTCGGAGTGTGGAGGACGCCGACTTCTCTTTCTCTTTTTTCTTTTTTTTCCTCTTTTTTGACCAAAGAGAGAGACCCAACCAGAAGAAACCAATCCTTGCAAAAAAAAAAAAAAGTGGCCGGACTTATCGCCGATTATCAAATCCGATTTTTTGACGGGCAACACGTCCGGGTTTTTTTTCGGTGAAGTTGCGTGTTTGTTTTGTAAAACACGCCCCTCTCTAGTGGTTTTATTTTCCTCCCTTCTAGACATACTATTTTTTTTTGTCAAAAAAAAACGACATACTATTTTTTTTCCATCCTTCTACACATACTTCAAGCCTTTAACTCTTCTTTTCTTTTTAATGTTTTTATTATTTTTTTATTCTATAATTGCGAGCATATATGAATACGTATACATTGACTCATTCTGATGTAGGCTGTGATTCTGCCACGTAAGCAGAATGTCGAGTGCTTGTTTGATCTGTTGAGTGAAAGTTCGATTAGATGGCGTTTCAGCCGTCCGATTCCAAGTGAATATACGGTCTTGCAAAAAAAAAAAAAGAAAATGTAAGAAAGATTAAATTGCATCGTTGTTTTTTCTCTCTTTCTTTTGGAAATTGCTTTTTATCCATATTATATATGTTAATGAGAAAATCTTTAATATAAAATTCAAGTCCACCCTATGTGAGTTTTGTCTAACTTTGTATTAATTTTGTTGTTTGTTACTCCATATGATAATAATTATTACTAAAACTTTTTGGCCGCGCTTCGCGTGCGGCTGTTTTATCTTATATGTTCTTTGAAGAAAATTCAGTTAAGAAATGAAAGTCATAAGTTATTATGTAATAGTACTAATCAAAGATGATGAGAGTCAATTTTCCTAATGAACAAAGCATTAGGAAATTAACAATTAACACTTGTCAAATAAGCAAAATGCCATGTGGCGCTCAATAGGAACCTTACTCATAAGATTAATAGTATGTATGTATGTATGTATGTATGTATGTATGTATAATGTATAATAATGTATAATATAATGTATAATTATATTTTGTTCGTCATTTCTAATTTGGATGTTTGAACATATATAAATGTAATTATGATGATTGTAATGAGATTTAAATATTGTATCCTTTCAAAAATATAAAATCTTAAGAATTAAAACTAAAACCTTCAAAATTAATGCATGTTGAGTTGAGTGAAAATAGTTCAATATCATTTGAGTAAGATTTAGAAGTTGAGTATTGTAAATGGAAAAAAAAATAAGTATTAGAATAGCTTTTTCTATTTGGAATCCGATGTATCTCAGTTCCGGTTTAGTTAATGTATGTATAATATGACTATCGGATACCGAAGGTTCATATTCATACTAAAAAATTAAAGATTTCAAAATACTTTTGCAAAAAAATCGAATTTAAATGATTTGAATCAATAAAATTACTCGATAGATTACCATTTAAAAAAAAAAATTGATACAAGTTCGCAAATCGAACTCACAAAGTAAGACTCTTGCTTGAATTATAAAATAAATCCATCTTAGTGTCAAACAATCCAATTTTTAATTACAATTTGTATAGTATGAAAAAGCTTGATAAATCAAATATAGACCAATTGACCTAGTTATTTGGGATTTAAATTAATAATAATTAATCTAATATAATTGTTTTTTATAATAAAAAAAAAGAAAAAAAGAAGGAGGATAAGGAGACACTAAACCACACCTTAACATTAACTCGAATTATTTCTACCTTTTAAACTTAGGTGACAAAACAGAAAGAAGCTTTGGGGGTGTTCTAAAAAGGTAGAATTTGAGTTAGGCTTGGTTTGGAATTGAGTTTGGAGATAAAAAAGCTATTTTTCACCTCAAACACAATGTCAAATAAGTCATGGTTTGTGTCAAAAGTTAATTTCTACCGCAAAAGCCAAGCTAACCTGAAAAGCTAATCTTTAGGTGCTTTTGCGTTTCAAAAGTGCTTTTGAACATTAAATTACTAAAATCTCTTAAATTTTTTTTCTTTCTATTTTAATTAATATCATTTTTAGATATTTTATCTCTCTACCACATTTTTCTACAACAATACCAAACATTAATTACATTTTTCTAACCCAATTTTAAAAAGCACTTTTTTAAAGCACTTATCTCAAACCAAGCTTTTTCAAAACGCAATCTCAATTCCAAACTAAGCCTTAATATATGTTAAGTAAACTACTAAAATTAGGCCATCAGGCATTTGGCCTGGTGGTAGAGTACTGGACTCTTAGTTCCAGCCTACCCAGACCATGAGGTCTTGGGTTCAACTCTCACGGAATGTGAGTTTGTTTGTAATTTGTTTGTTTATTTAGTAGGTAGGTAGTTTGTTGGCTCATAAATTAGCGTTTCGATAATGTAGCTAATCATGCAGCATTGTACGGGTATTCCTGTGCGTTTGTAATCTCAATCTCTTCAAGAAATGAAAATGATTCTTATCTCAAAAAAAATTAGAGAATTTTTTTGCTCCAAAAAGAATAATTTTATTTGTAGGAAATTTGGTGGAAATGGGAGAGTAAAAGCATTGGGAAAATTTTAAAAATTGGCAGTCTATTAGAAACTTCTATTAAATGGTATAATTAAGATCTATAATTATCATTAGGTAAATAACATATCACAAAATTTATAAGAAGGATATTGTAAGTACATTTTTACCCTCTACAATAATCTCTATGCAAAATGTGAGTTCTTTTTTCCCCTCCAAGGCTCCAACAATTGAAAGAACAATTTTCCCTTTTTTTTCCCTCGCCCTATTTCCTTGTAAAAACCCAAATTTTAAGTATTTGATGGTAAGTACTTCATCCCTTGAATATTGACAAGATAATTCGTTGGGGGTGCTCAGCAGTTTGTTCGTACATGGCTGCAATGGAATAAAAACTAGCAATAAAATTAATGGATCTCTGTTTCCAGAAATCCATGCACGTGTGCCTGCATAATAGTATTAAGTGTTTCCTTGGTTTGCATGGCATCACTGGACAATATTAGGGTTGCTCAACGGTCGGTGTCGGTGGGGTCAGCCGGTGTACACCCCGAAAACCGACTATACCGACGGTTTTTTTTGGACACCGATCATCGACCCGAATATAGGAAACACCGACTTAACCGAGAACCGACGGTGTCGGTTTATTCGGTCGGTGCAGGCGGTTTTAACAGGAAAAAAAAAGCTAAATCAAATTAGTTTCAATCGGCTCATATGAACACAGAACATAGAAGGAATCTCAGGCAAATCAAGCTCTTCAACCATAGTCTTCAAATCAACCTTGTCATTAACACCAACATCAATGATTCCACCCCCACCAACACCTCCCAAAACCCCATCTTTAACAGCAATATCCAGAATTTCAGATCTAAAATCTACCCATCACCATTCACCACTACCATCAAATCCAGCAACAATAACTCCATCCCTCCTTGGAAGCATCTTTGAAAAACCCTCCTCGAATACAATTCCAAATTCCAATCTCAGAATTCAAAAAAAAAGCTTTACAGTTAAAAAAAGAAATACCTGATTGGGAGGAATTGAACCCAAAATCGAGTTGGGTTTTTTGGGTTATTAGTCTCGAGGGAGAACAGAACAAGATTTGAATACAAAATCAGAAGAAGGGAGGAAGAAAAAAGGAAAACCAGTGAGGCAGAGCTTTGCGCGAGAGGAGAGGGGAGAGGGGGATCAGGGAGATTTTTTTTTTTCTAAGTTTTCTGTCGGGGATATTATAAAAGTTATATATATATATATATTGCAGCGGAATTTTTTTTTTAAAAAAAGTTATATATAATCTATTACATATATATATAATAAATTATAAATACAAAATGTATATAATATAATTGAAAATATATAATATATATCGGTCGGTTTCGGTTCACTAACTAGTGAACCGCCACCGATCCCGAGAAACCGATTACACCGAAGCACTACACCGACTTACACCGAAAAACTGACTACACAAGCACCGTTTGCACCATTTATGATTCGATTCGGTCGGTTTATTCGGATCGGTCGATTCTTGCACAACCCTAGACAATACGGATCAAGATATTGAGATTTAATTTCTATTTCAATCTTTGATTTTCTTTTTTAGAAAATAGAGAATTATCTAAAATGATTAGCCATGCTACTATTTCAAGTGGGAAAAGCCTATTGCTTTTTTTTTATATAATTTTTTTATTTAACAAGGGTAAAAATGTACTAACAACATACTCCTTATCAATTTTGTAAAATGTTATTTACTTAATAATAATTATATATATCTTAATTATACCATTTAATAAATATTTCCAGTAGAATGCCACTTCTGAAAATTTCCCTAAACACTTTACACTTTAGCCACAATCAGCCAAGGGCTCCAAAGTCCACAATGGAAAGCATGGACCCCACCATCGGATGCAAGTTAGGTTGCAACTGTCTCCAATAGAATTTCTTTTTCTTTCTTCCAAAGGCATTGCGGCATCCAAATTTAATTGGTTATTTGGTATGGCTAATTGCTCAAATTGGTCCTTAACATTAGAAAAAAAACTCAAATAAGGATTTAATCTTTTAATTTGGTTAATTAAGTTCTAATGTTGTAAAATCAGCTCAAATTAGTCCCTAACATTTTGAGGTTTATTAGGCTTCCAATTTGACGTCAGGGATTGATTCAAGCTGATTTTGCAACATTGGAGACTTAATTAATTAAATTAAAAGGTTAGATCCTTATTTAAGTATTTTTGCAAAATATTAGGGACCAATTTAAACATTTAGTGATTTGGTATTGTATTGAACTTTGATAAATAAGGAGTTGAACCGCATTGCATTTCAAATAAAAATAGATCTTTTAGCACCTACTATTTTTATTCATAAATACTTAAAAAAAAACTTTAAAATTTATACTAAGATATCAAATATCTTCAACTCGAACAAACAAGTATTAATAATTCAATTTAATTGATTTAAACAAGGACGGAACTATAGGAGAGGTAGGATAGCGCGGTTGCCTCTCAAAATTTTAAAAACCTTATATGTACCTATGTATTTTTATTGTTACTAATTTTACTTTTCACGTGCGTTATATATGGCCCAACATATTTCTATTGAATATTTTTATGAAATTTTGATAACTACCCTATTAAATTTTGATAACTACTATATGAAATTTTGATAATTACCTATAAAATTGTGATAAATTCCATAAGAAACTTTGATAACCTAACAATGAAATTTTAATAAACTTTCCTATAAATTTTGTAACTTTCCTATGATTTTTGATAGTATATACATATACATATTCGAATTGAGCTCCTCCACTCGATAGTATATAGAGCATGTTATCACACTGAGTTCCTCCATTTAGCATTCCTCCACACAACATATTTATTAATGTGAGCTCCATTCATTTAACATTACTCCAAATGGTACATTATCAGTATGAGTGCTCTCATGTTCACCAACCTTCTATGGAGCATATTGCTTATTTGAGCTCTTTCATTCGGTCTTCCTCCACAGAGTACGTTATCAGCTCGAGTTCTCCTATCCACCATCATTCTTAGAGCGCACTCTCCTACTCAATCCTCAAAAATTGAGCACTCCCCTTTTCGGCATTCATGACATATCTCTCATTCATCTCATAGAGCATCATACAGTTCGACAGAGAGGCTCATTACCAAATCGAGCATTTTACAACTTAACACTCTCCACATGGAGTATACATCCAAATCGAATATCGTTACGTTAGACACTATCTAGTTATACGACCGGTAAGCCTAATTAGCTCAGATCGTCCCAACTTACTCACCTGACGCTCAGTTTCATAGCCGTTTGTGCAATCATTTTAGAACCGCCCTCATACGTAGGGGGCAATGTTGAGGCCATATAGAACGGCCCAAAGCCACATTGTATATAAATAGAGAACTACTCCACACATAAGGTAAAAGTTCATTATCTCCACTCTTTAGATCATAAGTTCTCTAAACACCTTAAAAACCAACTAACTTCAGTATCTCCAAACACCTTAATATCCTACTAACTCCAATATCAAAGATGATCCCCTCCAGATAAAAATCTCGGGGCCATTATCTCATGGTCCGCTCTATTATAGATCACACGAACTTCTCTATTTGATTGATGAGGCTGTCTCTCTAAGAAGTTTCAATAGCTCACGTTTAACCCTTGTCCTTAGTGCATTTAACCTCCAATCCCATTGTAATATAATCATCTCTTCTAGTTGTGGGAAAAAATATGAAATTCACAGTCTTGCAACGGTATAAATTATCAAATCACACAATATAGTTAAATTATTTTATGTTTCTAATTGAACAATGTTGAAAAAAGTGTTATGTAACTCAAATATCAAAGAAAACATTAACATGATAATCCAGACACCTTCAGCTAAGACCTAAATTTCTTTCCCAATTTCAAACATAGATTTTTTTTTAATAAGAACAAAAGCAAACAATCATCAAAATTCGTACATAGGTTTAAAAATTCAACTCCTTTCAAAAATCATGTCAAGAAATCATCAAACAGAGTATTAAAAAAATGAAGAAAATAAGTTACTCTTTTTTTGGCTTTTTTTTTGCAATCTAATCCGGTTTAGTTCTTATAGTATGATTATACGTTTAAAAATTCAACTCCTTTTGAAAAATCGTTTTAAGAAATCATCCAACATAGTAATGAAAATAATGAAGAAAATAAGTTAAAAAGAGTGATAAAGGAAAATGAAATTCACAAAGCATTACAAGAAGTTATCAATACCATACCTAGACGATATTTTTTTTATAATTGCAAAAATAACGGAAATTTTAAAATGGAAAAAGAAAAATTCAAACTCTTTTCATGGCCATTATACCTTATGGACATACGTTTAAGAAAAATGATACCAAAATTACAAACGCAACAATCAATATTTATCATCATCGCTTTTTTTATTTTTTGCTATATTTATTATCGTTAATAATTTGGATAAGTAGTTAGAAATATATATAAAATAGTTTCAGTAGGATTTAAATTTATAATTAAATCATAAATAAATAATAATATATACAGTAGAAATTGGGTTGGCCAATAATAATATAATAATATATATAAAACATAAAAATCTGTTTTTAAGTAATGGCAATTTTTTTTTAAAAAAGGTAATGACAATTTAGAAATATTTTGGAAAAAAAAAGGTACAATCGGAAAACATAAAGTTTTCTATTATTCGTACTCTTATATATAGTATAGATTTGGAGAAACTATTGATTTTGTCTAATTTCGGACCAGTAGGTCCATTAGACCCGTTTGAGTCCATGAAACCCAAATTGTCAAGCCAGATGTCTTGAAACCTAAATATGATATTCTTAGACCCAATTCGTTCATATGGAAGCCCAAAAAAAGAGCTCAAGTCCAATCAGTAATGATGATGTAGTAAGCCTTGATGCAGTATTGTTAAATCCTATTTTAAGGAGGACTTCACAAGAGCAGTTTTGGAAGAAAATTCATAACTTTTAATGCAAAACTCAGAAAAAATGCAAATAAGGTACCGTTGGAAAAAGGGTTTCAAGATCTACAACTTTTATGTTTACCTCGAACCCTAATTCTACCGTTCCGGTGGATGATTTTGCCTTTCAAATTTCTAGACAGAATTGATCTTATCCTAATTCGACTTGAAGAATGTTTTGGACAAAAATTCAGATGCTAAAGATGACGTGGAGTATTCCTATTGGACACGTTGGATCTTAATTAATGAGGATAATCTAAATTTCCATTATTTTAATAATGGAATAATTAAAATATTATTTAATAATGACAATTTAGAAATATATTTGAAAAAAAGGGTACAATAAGAAAACATAAAGTTTCCCCTTATTCGTACTTTTATATATAGTATATATATATATATATATAAATCTATACAAGGCATTTAAACTTCAATTTCGCTCCTTAATAAGAATACATTAATCATAATTTGTACGAAATGAAAAATTAAAGTTATATCTTTTTCTTGCAAATAACTTGTATGAATTTGGATAATTTATACTTAAATTGACTAATAATACTTTTAACAATATTAAAAATATTTTTCATTCCAGCTAAATGCAAAATTAGTTTATATATATTAATTAAATTAACTAATTTATTGATAAACAAGAATATGGAAAAGAGACCTTACTTTTGAGCTCCACCTCTTGGTCCTAGTGACCAATGGTACTACTACTAGCTCAAACATGGCAGCAGAATTACATATGCCTTACGTATGGGCTTAACTTTAGCATGGCAGGAAGGTTTTCGACAGGTCGAGCGTGAGATAGATGCTGAAGTCATGCTGGAGTTACTTGGTTGATGTTTCCTCACCCCTTGGGAGCTTTAATTCTGGATATTCGAGAGATATTGGGACGAGATTGGAACTGTACGTACGTGAGGAGAATTTTTTGTGCTGACATCATGGCAAAACTGGGTTGTGATCTTGACGAGGACATGGAAGTGTTTCGCCCGTCGCCTGAGCAAGTGTTAGGAGCCCTCAAAGCTGGTGAGATGAGAATTGCTTTTCCTAGAGGACATACTATATACTATATTATAAGTTAATTTGTCTTTTTTTGCTTTCTGTTTTTCACTAAAATAATTAGGGAAAGCCTTTTAACCTATAATATATATATATATGATGAATTTCTAGGAAGATATATGATGAATTTCTCGTAAAGTTTAGTTATTGGCTAAAGCCTAAATGACCGTTTCCCCCCTTAAATTATAGGGTTTTGGACATTTTATTGCAAATATTTTAGCCTCTAAACTTTTATGTTGAGCCTTTATTGCCCCCTCTGTCACAAGATGACTAACGGATCTTTGATAGTGCTGATGTGGAGACATGTCACTTCAGCACCGAGCGACACATGTACTATTAGTTTAATCATTTTGCCCATAAACTCTTAAAATTTTAATGTTTTACCCTCTAAAATTTCAATTTTATTAACTAAATTACACGTGTCAAGCCCACGTGTCACTTGATGCTGATGTGATTTTTCCATGTCAGCACCATTAATCATTTAGCCCTTAGTTATTTTAAGTTGAAAAGAATATTATGAGAAGCTTTTAACATATTTTTAGGTATATAAGATGTAGCGAAAAGAATTTACTAGAGAGAATGAGGAGTTCAGAACTCATAAATTTTCTAAATTCTAACATTTATTGTCTAGATCTCAACCAAAATTATTGAAAACTTTAAATTTTTTGATATAGAAATGACAAAATTTACTTTTTGTATGATGGAAGAAATGTTTATTTTTCTTGCATGGTGGAGAAAATTATTTTGGCTAAATTTTGATATAGGAATGACAAAATTTACTTTTTGTATGATGGAAGAAACGTTTATTTTTGCTTGCATGGTAGAGAAAATTATTTTGGCTTAATAGCCCCTTTTCCCCTTGTATTTTACAAATTTAGGACAAATTTTGCATCACGTGAAGGAGGGGGCGGATTGACCTGATTTTGCAAATTCAAGGGACAAAATGGCACAATTTAAAATTCATGGGACAATCTATCCTAAATTTGCAAAGTACAGGGGACAAAGTGGCTATTAAGCCAATTTATTTTAATCAAGGCTTATTAAACATTTTTGCTCCTAAAGTGAAAAATGAACAAATTAACTATTGAAATTTCTAATTTTTTTCAATTGCATGCCTGAATTTGCAATTTCGGCCACATCCATTTTTTGATGAAAATTGGCACGCTTATATTCCCGTCTAATTTCCAAATTCCAATTGTTATCATAGCCATACCAATTTCCGTCCAAAAAGGACTAAATGTGACCAAAATTACAATTTCAGGCATGCAATTAAAAAAATTGTTAGTTTCAAAGGTGTTTTTTTTCCATTTTTTACAAGTTTGAGGGTCAAAATTGTTTATTAAGCCTCTTAATTAATCTTTTTTTTTTTAGATAAGAATCATTTCATTTCTTGAAGAGATTGGGATTACAAATGCACAGGAAGACCCGTACACCGTGTCATGATTAGCTACATTACTGAAACGCTAATCTATGAGCCAACAAACCCCTTCCCCCAACAAACAAACCCAGTGAAATCCCCCAACAAACAAACCCAGTGAAATCTCATTACAATTCAAATAAATCACTATGCCCAAACATCTAAATGAGAATTCAACCCAAACTAGAAACTATACCATAAATAAACTATTTACCTACCAAATAAACAAACAAATTACAAACAAACTCACATTCCGTGAGAGTTGAACCTAAGACCTCATGATCTAGGTAGGCTGGAACTAAGAGTCCAGTACTCTACCACCAGGCCAAATACCTGATGGCGGCGCCTCTTAATTAATCTTACACGTTAGAAAAATCTAATTATTTTTGCTTCTCCTTACCTTTATTTGAAATTGCATTATAAAGTGTCAAAGTCTACCAACTGTGAGATATCTTAGAGAACATAGGGGTGGCTATCGGTCGGTTGGCGGTTAAATATACCCAATACTGACATCAACCGAAATAGGTATATTTTTAACCGCCAACCGACCGACAAGTATGTATAACCGCCAGCAACCGACAGTTGTCGGTTCGGTCGGTTGTGGCGGTTAAGTCAGTTAAACAGTTAACACTTTAATAATGTAATTTGAAATAATTAGTACTTAGTAGCATAAGATATTCGTTTAAATTAAAGCTTTACATTTACAAATTCAACTTTAAAGCCACATAAACTCAAATAGGCAAATAGTTTTTACCAAATACTCAACAACAAATATAACTCCATGGCTTTAAAGTTTGATCAACTACCATTTACACAAAAGTGTCTAAGTGTAAACCTGCAAAAAGGTTAGTAGCAGCATGCATTTAGCCATTTACACAAAAACCTCCACCTTCACAAAAACTAAAGAGCACTAATTGTCCTATTATCCTATATAAATATGCACATATCCACAGTGCACTAATTGTCCTAGTAGTAGTAGTGTATGGAAAAAAAAAGAAATAATTATAAACCCGCAGCCACATGCATCTCTCTGTCCCACGAGCAGCAACAACAATGCTCCATTGTCATGATCAGCAGGCAGCAACAACAAAAGAATCCTCTACAGCTCTACAGCTTTACTTTAACTTTAGTCTTTAACCTTAAAAGTTAACAAGGGCAGCATAAGCAAATGCATCAGAATTCAGACAGATCAGAAATCACAATCCAATCCAGAAATCACATCAGAATGCAGCATATCAGAAATCAGAAACCAAGTTATAAGTTAGAAGTTAGAAATGAGAAATCAGAAATCAGAAATCAGAAACCAAGTTATAAGTTATAAGTTAGAATTTAGAATCAAATCAGAAGCATATCAGAAATAAATCAACAGAAAGTTCGAAAAGCAGAGGACCATACCATTACCCATATTTACCTCAACTCCCACTCCAATCCAGCTCAATTGTCAATATTAGATTCAACCGAAAGCTTTTTCAGATCTTTTCAAAAATCAAAACAGAAAAATCCAATTAGCAATTCATCTATTCAAAATAAAAAAGGCAAAATGAAAATAAAGTTTGCAATGCTTAGTGTCTTACCTAGAGCCAATTTATCCAGCTCCAATTGCTCAACAATGTCTGCCATTGGGTCAATTTCAGAGGACCCCTTCATCCAATCTTACGCACATATAAGAGCTTGAACAATTTTAGAAGTCATGCTACTTCTATACACATCAAGCACTCTTCCACCAGTGCTAAAAACTGATTCAGAAGCTACGGTGGACACTGGGACAGCCAAAATATCCTTTGCAAGTGATGACATGATAGGGAACCTTGGGCTATTCAATCTCCACCACTTCAACACATCAAATGCAGGAGCCCCTTGCTTAACTATTTCTCTCTCCTCTTGCAGATAAATATCTAACTCAGATTTGACTTGTTGTAATCCAAATTCGGCTTCTTCCCTCATGAATTGAGCCATTGCATCACCACTGTAAGCTGCACCCAAGTCATCACCCACATTGCCTTGACTTTGACTTTGGGCTTCACATCCTTTATCAGACTCAAGATTGGCTCTCCTCCTATAGTCTTCAAACAAAGCCAGCAATGCTTCATTTATAAAAGTCAAGAGAGAAGAACCTTGATCATTTTCTTCTGCATACATCTTTTTTATACAAAAAGTCACAAATTTCATCTTCTTTCTTGGATCCATAACTGCAACAACATAAACCAGCATGTTGGTCTTGTCAACTTGGCCCCAATACTTTTTGTATTTTTCTCCTTCATTGCATTTGCCATACCCCTCAACTCCGGGCTTCCGTCCCTTTGCATTTGGCTCAAAGCATTTGACACAAGGAAGATCTCATCTAACAGATTACTACTTGTCACACTGGTAGAAGCAGAAACTTTAAGAGTTAAATCATAAAATGTTTTCAAAAACACACACAAATGCCTTGCTGCAGCCCAATCTTCTTTAGTTGGCAGCCCAATATTTCTAAGCTCATGTCTAAAACCATGATCAACATCTACAAATGCTTCAAAAGCCTTCTAATACTTGCATGCTCTCTCTAACATATTATATGTAGAATTCCACCTGGTGGAAACATCCAAACAAAGACCAGCCGAAGTATCAAGATCTTCAGCCACTGCACAATCAAGAAACTTAGCCAACCGGCTATTTGATGCTCTAACAATCCTGACAGAATCCCTTATTTGAGCAACAGATTGATTATAATCTTTTAATCCATCCTCAATTATCAAGTTGAGAATGTGTGCAACACATCTCATGTGCAAGTACTTCCCTTCACAAATTGTTGATTCCCTACTCACAAACAAGTTTTTTAAGTATGCTACTGCCACACCATTGTTTGTAGCATTGTCAACAGTCACAAAAAAGATTTTATCACACAAACTCCATTCTTTTAAACACTTTTCTAGTGTTTTACCTATGCCCTCACCCTTATGGTTGTTAATTGGATAAAAGCTAATTATTTTCTTGTGTAATCTTCACTCATCATCAATGAAATGGGCTGTGACACACATATAGCTATACCTCTGGACAAAAGTCCATGTATTAGTGGTCAAACAGACCCTACCAGCAGCCCCTTTAATTACCCCCTTCAAAGATTTTTTAGTCTCCTCATAAATCTCAAAACAATCCCGGGTAATTGTTTGTCTAGATGGTATTGTAAATCTTGGTTGTGTTTTTTCCATAAACTCCCTAAATCCCTTTCCCTCAACAAACCGAAAGGGAAGCTCATCTACTATTATCATTTTAGCCAATGCTTTTCTAATATCAGAATAGACATACTTCCAAGTTCCTACTTCCCCTTGATTGTTTAGGGTAAGCTTTGCTTGTTTTGAATCTTTTTCCTTAGCAGCTTGAACCAAAGGGTTCTTAGGGCACTTTAAAACATGACTTTTAAGACTACTAGTTCCATTTTTTTTAGAGTCAACAAAGTATGCATGACCACAGTAATTACAAGTAGCCTTAACTTCCCCATTTTTCTTCAAATTTAGTTGCATGCTCCCAAACTATAGAGGTACTTGCCCTAGGCCTTTTATTGGAAGGTTCAGTTTGAGTTCTTTTACCTCTTGCAGGCCCCACAATTCTTTTAGGTTTACTGCTAACCCCTTCATCACCAGCAACAGCAGCATGCTGATTCCCAATTGATCTTCTATTGTCTTGACCTTGACTCTCTTGAAGACCTTCTTCCCCAGTACTCTCACTTTCAACATCCACCTGGATGTCTACTACTGCATCAGTGTCACCCATCTGCATAAATAAAACAAAACAGTTAAACTCATTAGACAAAGACATAAATATCATAAAGTTATAAATAGAATCACCACACTAAGAAACAGAATCACCACACTTATATAGTTATAAATAGAATCACCACACTAAGAAACAGAATCACCACACTTATAAATAGAATCACCACACTAATAGACATGGATATCATAAAGTTATAAATAGAATCACCACACTTATATAGAATAGAACAGAACAGTGATCAACTCATCATACTATTACTAATTAAGTTATATACACCATAAGGCATAAGCTAGTATCAAGTTATGTATATGAAATAATATCAACTAGACAACTATCAAGTTATTACTTATTATGTATATGAAATTAAATGGAACAGAACAGAACAGTCATTAATTAAGAAGAATTAGCAGTATTAAGAAGATATACACTAATATAGAATTTATATAGAATTTTGAATACTTAAACTAGGAAAGCATTAAGCATCAAAGCAACAGCACATGTATATCATATATGAAGTTATAAACAGAACCAAATTCGAACCAGACAACAACTTTCAATCAAACCAGACATGAATATTATATAACTCAATTGTTACCAACAAGAAAATAATCAAACAAACAACAAATTACCTTTCAATTTTGAACCAGAAAGTCAGAAACTATGAAGAATCAAGTATGAACCCAGTACCAGAAAGGCAGATATTGGAAACCTGTTAATATTGAAACAAATGGAAATTGACTAAATCAGTATCAATTTCAATCAAACCCTAAACAAATGAAATCAAAACCATATTAAAATCACTAGATTAGAGATTTGAAATCAATACCCAAAGCAAATTACCTTTGAATTTGAAGAGCTAGAACTAAGGTTTATGATTATCAATTCGAAATTTGGGGATTTTCGAATTGAGAACCCTATCACGAATTCTGAATGCAGTATGAACCCAGCAGAAAGGTAGAAAGCCACAAACTATGAGAAACCTGTTAATATAAGAAAGCGTAGAAAACTATTTAGGGATTTCGGATTTTCTGTCAAACCCTAAAGAAATGAAATAAAAAACATATGAAATTGACTAGATTATAGATTAAAAGCAAAACCGAAAGCTATTTACCTTTCAATTGCAGAAACTTATGGTTAGGGTTCATCGATTCAAAATTTGGGGATTTCGAATTTCGAAAGGTAAACAGAGAAATCGACTAGGGTTTTGATCGCAATGATCAAAGGAAACTTTTAGCAAAAATTTCCTATAAAAAACACTAAGGATCGAAGCCTTCGATCGAAATTTTCAATCGAAAATAAAAGGGGAAAAATGGTTTTTTCGAAGAGAAGAGAGAAAGAGAGAACTTTGATGAGAGAGAGACAGATTTGTAATCTGAAGGGTATTTTTTATTTAAGGCTATATATATTTTTCTATATAAAATAAATATTTCTGAATTTTAAAAAAAAATATATAATATTTTTAAAATTATATAATATATATATTCGGTCGGTTTCGGTTCGGTTTTTAAGGGATAAAATCCTATTGAAAACCGACCATATAAGTATACTATATTTCGGTTTGATCCGACCTAACCGAATTAAACCGTTTAACCGACCCACCATGGATGCCAAGCATCAATTTCGGTCGATTAGGTCGGTTCAAACCGACTAATGGACAGCCTTCCATTCACACTCCTTTCTTGATAGGATAAATGTGATTAAAAAGAAAAAGAAAAGAAAGTGCAAAGACAAGTATAGCAATGAAAACTAAATCATCTCAAACTCGAATTTAAAAGCTCATACTAAATTTTTAAACTTCTATTTTTCTTTTAAAAAAAGAGACTGTTATAAATCATTACTTTATTGGCACGCGATGCAGAGGAAGGAGACAATGTCAAAATCATTGTTGTCCTATTCCCTATATACTATGCTCTTAAATGCCTCCAAAAACTTGGATCTTTCCCTCTCATTTCACCCCCTCTGCATTACACTTTCCTAATATTAACTCCTTTTACCCTCCAAAATACAAAAACCATAAAAAAAAGAAAAAAAAGAAGAAGCATCGCTCATCAAAATAAATGTCATCAGTTTACAGGTTTTATTGCTTTGAGAAAAAAAGATAGAGACAGACAGGGAACCGTACCAACATAATCTTTCCACGTTTTAAAAACTTTATTACTAAAGGAAAGAGCCACCATTACACCTCCCAAGTTTCAACCAAAATTCTAAACAAGATCATAGCAAATTTCTCTTAATTCTGCCCTCTTTATTTTCACAGGAATAGAAAGAAAATGTTAAACCTTCACCTTCATGCAATTTATGGTCTTCCTCTCTGTGTCTCTGGCATTAACCAACATGTTTTCCTCTCTGAAGAGTATACTAATTTCACTCATTTCTCTCTTTTTGTTTTGACAAGTATATTAAATAATTGTTCCTTTTTTAAAAAAAAAATTTCTTGCTTTGTTTGCTTTTGATGAGTAGGATGGCAGATCATGAGCGCAGGAGGGAAGCCATGAAAAAGCAAAGATCAAAAGCCGGTGAGGTTCTGCATGCAAATCAAGAAATGGGTATTCATGGAAACTTTGAAAGAGTGATTGAAGAAATTATGGAAGGTGAAGATGAAGATGGAGCTACTGTTTTGCAAGATCTGTCCTGCAGTTGCCTGGCTTCTACTTGTACAGCAAAAGCTGCATAGTTTAGCCAAGTTTAAGCTACTATTTCTATGTATATTTGGCTTAGAATTTTTGTCCCCTTTTTAATTGATTTGGCTTAGAATCTTATTTTTTAACTACATTTATATTTTTATAAGGTTTTCTGTTAGATTTGGACTCCTTTGGCACTTTTAGTTTGTTCCTTTCTCTTATATATCAAGTAGTCATTCACCAAAGAAAGCAAATTGATCTCTTCTTCTTCTTCTAGTCATTTTGGATAAATTATCTGGAAATGAACAAAGTTGCTTCTTGTTACCAGGTTCTTGTACTCCTAAAAGAACCAAAAATCCAGAT